>LCTX01000647.1:0-14556 GCA_002233555.1 Limonomyces culmigenus | reverse complement strand
TCGATTGTCGTCTACAGTGCACATATCCAGGTAATCAAATCCCGGCCTTGTGTTAAGTTTGCTTGTCTCAATTATCCTCAGGTCGTCACCGAGCTCCAGAGTGCACTCAGAGACAAACCGCAGTACTTGGGTCCCACAGTGACTGAGCCGTGGCTCCGAAAATATCAGGTTTGTTGTCACTCCTCGTGGCCTCCAGTACGATGACTGAAGGCGACTGCAGGTGCTTCCAGGTCGCACACATCCAATGATGTCTACATCTGGCTCCGGAGGCTATCTGCTCCACACTTTGAGGGTGTTCGATGATCCCACAGCTGCCTCTGTTCTTGCCCACCGCAAGACAAAAGCATCGTCAAATCGCAACGGGGCCAGTACTGCACCTCTAGATACGTCTGACATTGAGCTTCCGCTTCAAGACGATGACGTTCCGATGGAGTTGGCGAGTACATCATGAGAGGGTCATGGTTCGTGGTAGTTATACATGTGTTCCGTTGTGAATGCAAGTGGGTATCATTTCGTTTCCGCTACTGAATCTGGAAACAGAGCGCCAAAGACCTGCGCAGGTGGGTAAGCGAGGGCAGTTAGGGCAGTCAGGTTGTACCTACCTCATCGATGATCATGTACACGATATGCTGATTCAGACGGCGGTTCTGTAGTACAGCAAAAAGTCGTCGAGCTCCCCGTCGTGCATTTGACCGTCCTATCATGTTGGCAGCCAGATCTATGGTGGTGATCAGAGGTCTTTCCAACCGAGAAGCACAATAAACGTACCAGGAATGAGCGCCGATAGTTTGCGGTTAGCGTCATCCCGCGTTCGCATCTTCTCATCCAGCGTACGCGGAGTGCTTGGTGGCTTCAGACACCCTCCAGGCCACATCCCGTCGCGAAAGATGTTGATGTATGACAGGAGACGACTTTCGGAGAACAGTGCACCTACACTCTCACGGAGTTTCCTGATCAAAGCCGCTAAGTATTTGTTGACCGCAGCATGAGTAATGCTCATACCGCTCAATTGTCTCCCCAAAGACTTGCTGAAGAATGATGACTATGGCTTGGCGACGAAGCCAGTTTTTCTTCTCGTCAAGTTCAAAGATAGCCAATAAGAGGTCACAGATCGGAGCTGAGAAAGCAGATGTGCTGGTCTCTCCCTCCAAGGGCTTTAGATCTCCCGGCAGTCGAAGCATAGTCGCTTCGGAAGCAGTGCGGCCCGATGCCCTAAGAGCTTGTGCCACGAGGTCCTCGTTGGTGACGTTCGAGCCCTCCATACCTAATATTTCGGCAGCCTGTCGAGTGAGACGCTGCATGATGACATCCAGCATGGACGGGCCAAAGAGCATGTCGTCGATACTGCCGGTCACTGACTTGTACACTGTACGAACGAGCCCTTGGCCCGGGAAACTCACAGCTGCCTTCGTTGTCGTGGGCTTCGGCTCAGCAGCAATGAAAGGAGAGTCTCGAGACAAGAATGCACGGAGGTCATCACTTTCGCACACACCGGGGATTGCCACAATACCCTGTCGCAGGCTTATGAACGATCGAAGCATTGGAATGAGAGATGCTGCTCACCTGGAGATACTTTTCCAGAGCGACCCGACGAGTGTCCAAGAAGTTGCCGGAAAGTGCGGTGACCAAACGCTTGCCTGGAAATTCCAAGTTGCGAACAAGTGCATGCTGATCTCGAATCTTGGTGTGCATCGCAAGGAATTCGTTGTACCTTCGAGCAACGACCCAGCCTGAGGCAAAGGAGCCGTCTGTCGCCAGTTGCTGCACTTCGACCAAATACCTCACCACGCTCTTCCCGTTTTCGTCCGCAGTCGTAGCATTGACTATTGCAACCCGGGTGCGCTCAGCTACCAAGCGGTTGGCTGCCTCCTGTTGCTCGTACTGCGTCTTCTGGAAGCGTAGCTCCCGGAGTTCTCGAGTGTACGCTGCGCGTGACTGACGGAGTAGGCGGAGCTCGCGATCGTCGCCCGTCAGCTCAGCCTTATGAATGAGAGTGTCGAGCATTCGGTCTTGAGATGAGAGGGAGTCGATCTTCGTACTCAAACGAGCAATCTCGCGTGAGAGCTGAAGGTCACCAGGAGCCGCAAGCTGGAATGTACTCTGCTCCATCTCTTCTACGTCAGCAGGTGAATTTGCCTCGTGGCCAACTTGGTCATCGAAGAGTACCCGACGTTTAGAACCCCTAGGAGATCTAGTTGGGGAAAGAATCGAATCCGTGGTCGAGCCTTCACGCCGCATGGTAGAAGCGCTGACACGCCCTTCTTCTGGCAAATCCTTGTCAAGAGCCATGATATCGGTAAGAGCGGCTTGGATAGCCTCCATCCTGTGGACTTGGGCCTCGTCGGGAGCAAGAATATGCTCGTCATTGGGGTCGTCGAATAAGGGCGTCCGAGAGTCTGTTACCGATGGACTCGTGGGTGACATCAGCAGCTCCAACTTGGAGTGCGACAGTCGAGAAAAGTAGCCAGACGCTGAAGGAGATGTAGGGGTAGACGACATGATAGGTGAGCCCGTTCCAAAGAGAAGACCGAAGGAGGCTGAGGAAGACGATGGTGTGGGATCTGGGAGGCTTTCCGGAAGAGGGCGCCGTACCAGGGGAGGTTTTGATACCGATGACGAGGTCTTGGTCGGTACCGAAGCCTTCCGCTCATCAGGGTTCAGATCACCTATGACTCGGAACCACAACTCGGAACGCTGGAACTCGGTAAAATCTTGCTCCATATCTTGTTCTACCTGGCGTTGTGCGAGCATGACACTCCTCCTTACTCGTCGCTCTTCTGCGGGAGTCGGCGCAGAGGTCTCCATAGCAAACGAGCGTATTGTTTGCACGTGCTTCGGCGAGATGGCGGAGAGAGCAGGGTGAACAGTAGTTCCAGCGAAGTATAGGTCGTGAACCATTGAGATGTCCTCTCGCAGGGTCTGACTGGAGGTTGATGATGGCTGGGGCTGCAAATCATCCTCATCGCCGGATGATCCCGAGTCGATAGACTCCAATGGATCCTTGAAACTCTCCACTGTGAGCCAGAACTGGACCAGAAGCGACCTATTGCGTCGGTCCATGAACTCCATCAAGTACGAGATGAAGCCGGGGTTCGTGAGCACTTCCCGAAGGCTCAGTCGTGACGGTGAAGAAAGGTCGGCCGTGGAGAACTGCTTCAATTTGAGCCAAAACCATGCAATGCGAGGGTGTGGCTTACTGTGCTCTCCTCCACACCACCAAGGGCTGCGATTCGCTCCTCCACCTTACGTCGGGCAGTGAACAATCGGTCAAGGAACGACACCACGTCCTCAGTCTTCTGGCCGTCAATCCAGTCATCTTTCGCGTGGTCCGCTGATTACAGTGAGTTTTCGTGTCAAATAGCGCGTGATGTTATGCCCACCTAGCAGAGCACGAGTTCTTCGCATTTCCCCAATGATGTCGTTCTTCAACCGTCGAGCGTCCAGCAGGGAATTGATTCGTCCTATGCTACGCAGGAAGGACTCGAAATGACGGGGATCTGTGCGGATAGTGATAACCTCAGTGGTAGGAGCGGTGACTTGCCCAGGCTTTGGGTCCCTCTTCGGCGACTGCGATTCCAGAATCGTGCGCACTTTGGATATGAGACGCCTGTGAAATAAGTTCATATGTGTATGCTCTATTTGCGACCAAGGGCCCATACTGTTGACGAATGGCCTCTCCAGCCTAGACATAGTTCAGCTAGCGTTTAGCGGGAACGATAGGAGGCACGCACAATGTTGTCAATCATCTTGTTCCAGAAGTCTGGGTCGCTGAGCATTTCTACCACTGGAAAGAGCACAGAGCAGGCCACGATTTCTCGGACGACTATGTGGACCGCACTGCTTCCCGCTTCCGCTTCGGGTAAGATGTGTGGAAGGGCCCGCTCCACAAGAGCTTTGAGGTGAGTTTCCTCGGTTTGCTTCGTGAAAGCCGACGAGAGGTTGCTGACGGCCGGATGGAGGCGGCCCTTGCCCGCGTATCGGCTGGCAAGAAGGAGGTCGAGCTCGTCTGACTGCGTGAGCTGCCGTTCGAGAGTAGCCCCGCGAAGAGCCACTTCCGAGAGTCGAAATTGCTCGATGTGGGCAGTGAGCTTGGGCAAGATCCTCTTCACGGCAAGAGTTGCGATGTCGATCGAACCTGCCCGGTTCAGGAAGCGGTCGAGGGAGGAGTGGACGGTGGCGGAGACGGCGTTCGGGAAGGATGAAGAGGAGGATATACTACCATACCACACAAGAACAAAGTCGCGGATGATCATAGTAATGATTTCCTCAACCGCATTCGACACTTCGGTGGAGGAGGGGTGGATGGGTTTGGAAGAGGGGCGGCCCGCGCCTTGAGTCCATTGAGACCTGGTGAGAACGGCTTGCCATGCCGCCGGGGTAGAGAAAGCCAAAGGCCTGGCCGCTGACTTTGTTGTATTGGGCGCGGGTGGGCGATGAATGTCAAGCAGGTAACCTGAAGCAATCGGAGCAAGGAGAACCAAAAGCACGACCGCGAACAGCGAGGTGGGGATGAAGAGAAGAAGGAGCCAAGGAGAGCTCAGTATCCGTCTCAGTAGAGGTATAGTTGCTGCAGCACCAGCAACGAGCAGGATGGTGCTGGTGCTCATGCCGGTAGAGAGCAAGAGTATCCCAGTCCGAGTTCGGGCCGAGATGCCGACCCCGCGTTCGCTCTCCTCCACCTCTCACCGCCATGTCTGCTGCTACATCAACTGCGCCAGCTACGCGTCCGCTATCCACGTTCGAAGGTTTTGTATGTGGTGGTATTGCTGCTTCAATAGCGGTGAGTCTCGCTGCCCAACACCACGCTGCCGACTTCCTCAAGTTTATTCCATCCAGGTCACCTTCTCGAACCCTGCCGAGGTGGCCAAAACGCGTATGCAGTTACAGGGCGAGCTTGCCAAGAGCGGAGTGGAACGCGTATACAAGAGCGCTCCAGATGTCATCGCGAAGACCTTCAGAAACGAGGGTATTCGGGGTCTGCAGCGAGGCCTGGGTCCGGCCGTGCGTGCTCGCGTCCAGCAGTTCTCCATCACTTCATACTGATTTTACACACTCAGTATGTCTATCAGGTAATTAGCTATTGATATCCAGACCCAAACTGAGTGACTGAATGATCACAGGCACTTTTGAACGGCTCTCGCCTCGGTTAGTTGTGTAACATGCTGTTGGACATACCGACGCTCATGTTATAAGGCAGGCTTCTATGAGCCCATACGGAAACAGACAAACCGTCTCTTTGGCGCAACACCTAAGGAGCAGATAGCCGTCTCTTCTGTTGCAGCAGGAGCTTTAAGCGGGGCAGTTGGCGGTACGCAGACAGGCCATCGTACCTCACATACATCATTACTGAAGCCTCCTCAGCGTCCCTTGGCAACCCCCTCTTCCTCATCAAAGCTCGAATGCAGGTGAGGTCTTACGTTTGTTCTGGAATAGACGCTCAATTGTATCCAGGCATACTCTCCAGCGCTGCCAGTTGGAGCTCAACACTACTATAAGAGTGCATGGGATGCTTTAACAACCATATTTCGTGCCCAAGGCTTTCGCGGACTCACGAACGGGATTGATGCGGCCATCCTACGAACTGCCATGGGTTCTTCAGTACAGTTACCGTCATACAACTGGACTAAGAACCAACTCATCGAAAACGGTATCTCGCAACCAAACAGCATTTGGACGTTCTTAGCGAGCAGTTCAGTGTCGGGAGCTTGCGTTGTGAGTTTGAAATCCTTCTTACATGGCTCTGGACTCACTCCCGACGATACCAGTGCTTGGCCATGCAGCCTGCTGACACCGCTCTGACCCGAATGTACAATCAGCCTGTGCAGCGCCAGTCAGATGGACGTCTGCTCGGCAGCCTTTACAAGAGTCCTATCGACTGTCTTTGGAAGACCTTCAAGGCAGAGGGCATCAAGGTACTTGACAAGCCCTGCGATGCTGTTTTCACTAACGTCACCGATCTCATAGGGTTGGTACAAAGGCTCAACCGCTCACTTCCTTCGGATAGCCCCACACACGTGAGTCGGAGCGAAGTCCTCATCAACGACTTGCTGGCTGACAAAGAGTAGGATCATTACTCTCACGGCCAACGATATCATTATCAATCTTTACAAGAAGTCTTTAGTTACACGAGAGATCTGATATACAGGACGTAATGCATGCGGACATCTCAACTTGCTAATTGGCTACTCTTTAGACCCCCTGCTTCTTTATTATGTCTGCGACGATGCTTTCCAGCAGCTGACGAGTACCGGACGTCCCGCCCGCAGTCAATGCCGCGTGCACGCTCTTCTCGACGTACTTGCCAATCATGTCGACCTCGATATTGACTAGTTCGCCGACTTCCTTTTTGCTGAGCGTAATTTTTTGTTGTGTATGCTGAATAAGCATGACACCGAACGTGCGGTGGAAGTCGTCAACTTCAGTGATCGTCAACGACGCGCCGTCGATTGTAATGTATCCCTTTTCGACGATAAAACGCATCAGCGTGGGCTTGCCGATGATCATGGGCGGGAACTTGAAGACGAGCCGGAGAGAGTCGCCGTCGACGTCTCTTGATGTTATTATGGCGGTTCCGTCGACGTGTGCCTATTGTTCGAGAACTCAGCAAGGGCAAGTAAGTGGAGTACAACGCATACCTGAACGTAGTGACCACCGAACCGAGCCTTGCCACTCATCGCCCTCTCCAGGTTTACTTGTTTATTGACTTTGATTTCACCTGTGCATGTAACATGAGACCATTGAGATGCATCGAGCGGATTGATACGCACGGAAGTCTGTCCTCTCTAGAGTCTCGTTGGCCAACCAGACTTTGAACCATCCACCACGGTCTTCCCTGCTTGAGCTGAACTCGGTAACAGTCAAGCACGCGCCATTGACCGCGATCGAGTCGCCTTCAGAGCAATCATCAAGGATCTCGGCAGAATTGCCAATGACGAGGGTGCATCCGCCCTCGTCCTTCTGAACGTCAACGACCGTGCCGAGATGCTCAATCTAACACAGCAGCAGAAGATGGTTCAGTCAGACGAAGATCCGAGAACCTGGTGATCAGGCGTACCAGTCCTGTGAACATGGTATGAGAGCAAGAATCGGGGAGCCGGCGGTCGATGACGCACACGGCCTGACCCGGAATCTCGGTGACGCTTACTTCAACATCTCGTCCGTGGCAAGTGACAGTAAATCACTCGCGTTTACGCGTTCAAACAACTGAAATGTGAAGAGTACGCAAATAATGACTGGAACGGTAAGTAGAGAGAGACACACACAGTAACACACGATCACGTGTTCATCGGCGCTGTTTGCTTCCGACTCCCTGCACCTCGCGCATTCTTGCGTTTCGACCGCGCCTGGTCGCCATGTCGTCCCATGTTATCGGGGCTGATCACGACTCGGATGAGGTCATATCACTCAAGAAGGCACTTTCAAGCAAAAGTGCGCTGGTTCCAGTGCTTTGTTAGATGCATGTGGTGCTCACGGTAGCCACTAGACAACGAGTGCGTGACCACACAGAACCAACTTATGAAGAAGCAAGCGGAAATGGAGGAGCTTGCACGTACTCACAGTGAAGTTTTGCAGAAGGTGCGTTCACACCGTTCCTTCGGGCGTGGGCGGCCACCATTGACATGCTCTCTTTCTAGCTTCAGCAAGAGGCCGACCAGCGTGTGCACCTCCAAGACTCCCTCTCAACTACCCAACAAGACCTCCGGGACGAACGTACCCGTCGCTTGAACATGGAGACCTCACTGCAGAACACCGTCAAGGAGGTCAAGGAGAAGGAGCGTGAGACACAAGACGCTCTTGCCCATGTCAACCGTCTATCCACCAAGGAGGACGATCTAAAGACTGTACAAGCATCACTTGAGAAGGAGAACAAGCGGTTGCTTTGTCGTGTCGCGGAGCTTGAAGCCAACAACCAGCATCTCAGCCAGTCACGCAACACCCCCCATCCACATCCTGTGATACACGACGACCGGGCCTCCATCCTCCAACAGCAGCTTGTGGAGCTGCAGGACACACATCGACGGCAGGGATCCGAACTTCGCTCGACTATGGAGCGGCTTCAACGGGCGCAGAACCTGGTCACACAAGCAGAGAACGAAAGCTTGGCTGCGCAGAAGAAGCTCCGGGAAGAGGTGCAACACGTCCGCGAGTCCCTCGACGAGAAGGAGGAGGAGCTAGCCTACCTCCGCGACCATTCCGGCGGTGACCAGGACCGTGAGCGACAACTTCTCAGCCGAATCGAGGAGGAGGAAGCACGTGTTCGCACTCTCGAGTTCACCATTCGCCAACAAGCGGATGAGCTCAAGTCAAAGGGTAACCCGGATCGGCTCCTTCGCTCTGCGGAAAGGAAGGTCGAAATCGAGACTCGCAAAGCCGCGGAGCTGCAGGGTCAACTATCACGCCTGCGCAGCGACCTCGAGTCGACGGAAACACGTGTGGCTGAGGGCGAAATGACGGTCCGCGCCTTGTCAACTCAACTAGCGGAGCTGCAGCGGACCTATGATACGGCTGCTCAAGAGAGCAGGTATGCCGTAGCTGTGCTATTCCTCCAAGTCTGTTGCTCACGTGTGATTCAGTACCCTGGCGAAGCATTCTCATGAGCTTGAAGAAGAGAATACTCTCCTGCGTCAGCATCGGTCCACCCCATCCTCTGGCAGTGACAATGTAGAGCGGCTCCTGGTATCCATTGATCGCATCCGTGGCGAACGCGAGGATCTGAGGCGTCAACTCGATTATCTACAAGCGGAGCACAAGTTCACTCAAGAGCAGCTCGATGAAGAACGCTCGCGTTCCTCTGGTGCTTTGGACGTAACGGCTCGCCACATTCAACACATGCGAAGCATCCGCCGGCTTGAGCACCTCGTAGACTCTTTCGTTGTTCTCTTCCATCATGCGCAGACGTGCCATGAAGCTACCGAGGCTTCGCTCGAGACTCAGACAGGCGAGATGTCAGACCAGCTGCAGCACCTACGGGAAGAGCACCTTCGCACAGCCCGTGGGCTGGAGACCGAAGTCCAACGTCTTCGAGAGGAGCTCGGCCACACTCATCAAGATCTTGCCGATACTCGGGATGCGCTGTCGCGGACCGAAGGCGAGCTGGAGAACACCAACGCCCTGCGTGCAGAACTGAATGTTCGCTTGTATAACGCGCAAGGCACAGTCACCGAAGGCGAACACTATATCGAGGACCTCGAGAGTCAGCTGGCGACCACTAAGCACGATCTTGAGAGCGTCCTCTCGGAACGAAACTCTTTACGTGTGCACTCTGGCAATCTGGAGCAGGAGGTGGAGGCCGCCAAGGCCGAGCTTTCCGATATCGAGCAACGATACAGTACGCTGCAAGCCCAACAACTCGCGACGATGTCCGCCGAAGCGATCCCCAAGCGCCTCAAGATGCAGATTCAAGAGCTGGAGGAACGGCTCGCGCGGAGGACGAAGGAGAAGGAGCACCTCGTGCACGACGTGAAGAGGTTGGAGACGAACATGCGCTTGCAGGAGGATCGCCTCGGCGAGATCAGCGCGGAGCTTGACACCGCCCAGGCTGAGAACAACGCCATGATTGACGACTGCGCAGAGACAAGGGAGTCTCGTGACGATGCCCTTCGACGCGTGGAAGACCTGGAGGTGGATGTTGACGCATTCCAAGTCCATATAGCAGATGTGGAAGCCAAGCTTCACGAGGCGATACTCTCCGGCCAAGCCTCTGTCCGTGGCCTCGTGCTCGCACTCGCCGATGCCTCAGCAAAGTCGCGGGTCATGACACACACTTCGCGGTATGCACTCGGCCGCCGTCGTGAGGCGTTAGCAAATCTTTCTACACGCCTGCACTTAGCGGAGGCAGAGAACATGCGGCTTCTGGGCTCGAGCACTGCGGCTGAAAATCGGCAGCGTGAGGCAGCCAACACTGCTCAGCATCTGGGTGTTGAAGCGGATGCGCTCCGACACGATTTGGTGGAGCGTGACGGCGAGCTTCGTGCTGCCGTTCTCGCCCTGGCCCTCTCTCATCAACACCAACGTCGTCAACAGTCGTTCGTACACGATGTACGAAACGCACGGTCCGCTACGCGTTCGAGGATAGGAACCCTGCAACGAGGCCTCGATGATCATCGCACACGTCTGGCCACCGCGCTAGAACAACTGGAGGTGTCCCGCTGTGCACAAGACGAGTTGGTGGCATCACGTACTCGCAATGTCGAGCTCGAAAGCATCATCTTGGGCCTGGAACAGAAGCTAGTGGAAACACAGGCCACCGTGGCTCAGAAGGTCGAGGTGCTTGCGGCACATCATGCCGAGCATACTGCACTTGAGGACAAAATCGCCGAGGTTACAGAAGCCCATTCCCGTCTTCAGGACGAGCTCAGTGCTTCTTCCCGTTTGCACTCAGAGGAGAGACAACAATTGCAGGGCCAGCTCTCAGCTGCAAGGACAGAGCTTCAGTCTTTCCAGGAGTTGGGCGATGCGGACCGCCAACTCGCTGATCTCCGAGCCGAGCACCTGGATGCTCTCGAAGCGTTACAAGCGGACCTCAATCGTGCGCTAGAGCGAGCGTCTGTGGCTGATATATCTTTACGCCAGGCTACGGAAGCCCGTGAACGTATTCAGGAGGAGCTCGCTTGTGTTCGTCAACAACGCGATCAACGTACGAGCGACTTGGATGCTGGTACCCAGGCCACCTCAGCGCTGGAGAAGGAACTATCTGACCTTCGCACCTTCCACGAGACCCAAGTGGCCGATGCCAAGCGGGTTTCTGACCTTGCGGACGCACGTATCGTGGAGCTGGAAGCTGGTCTTCAAGAGGCCGATCGTCTCCGAGGAGAGCTACAAAGTCGCTATCACCAGACCGACCAGACCCTTCAGTCTTCTTTGGGTGAGCTGGAAGCGGCTCGGACAGCTCAGGCAGCGTTGGAGCGGGATATGGCGGCTGTGCAAGCACAAATCGATGAAGCGGGGACGTCTGAAGCCCGTTGGCGAGAACAAATTCAAGAATCCGAGGCCACTGTCATGCGTCTTAGCTCGGAAGCAAATCATTCTCAGCTTGAGAAGGAGTCCCTGCTTGCCGCCATCCTGGAGAAGTGGGCCCGTTCCCTCCTTCATTACATCATTTTTCTGATTGATCAACAGGGACTGTGCTGTTGCTGATCTGCAAGCTCGGCTTGCCGATCTTCAAAAGAAGCTTGGGCACGCCACGCGCACTCAGTACGAAGCCGAGACGGCACTCTCCGAGCACATGCAACGACTCGCCACTCTCGAGACGGAGGTGGAGGCCAAGATCACTTTGCAAGACGACCTGAGCGAGCTGAAGGTGCAATATGAAGATCAGATTTCTAGGGCGCAGCAAATGCTTCGGGACATTGAAGCCAACGACGACCATCTGATGACGTATGATATCGGCTTCTTCTTCACTAGAAGCTCGACTCTGACGCCCCTATAGATTGAAGAAGGAACGTGACGCTCAAGAACGAAAGGCAACGTCGCTCCTTCGCAAGAATGACAAGCTGCAAGCCAAGCTAACCGCTGCACTTGCGGCTTCGTCTTTCGTGCCTCCTGCTGCACCTTTAGTCAACACCCGTGTTGCAGATGCTCCGCCCGGCGTGGAAGCAATTACTGGTTCATCTTCCCATCTGCTGCGAGCTCCTGTAGCTGGTTCTTCCACTGCGACGTCGTTCCGGCCAAAAACTCCCGAGGCAAGATCTGCCAAACGGATGTCTGCTCTACGAGCGAAGACACCAGAGGCTGGTCAAAGCTCGAATGACGCCGCCAGCGTTGCGGGCAAGAAACGCCCTCTGCCCGCGGACTTTGAAGAGTGCGATAACGTCCCGCCACAAGCGTTCACTCCCGACAGCGTCCCCAGCAACCGTCGAGTGGCTTCAGGGCATCGTAACGGGTTTACCCCAGTTCGACGTCATCATGGACATGAATCGACTTCGCCGCCCCCTCGTCCGCCCAACATCTTGGACGTCACCAACAGTCCGAGTAAGACTACTCGGGATACTGCTCGGGATGACAAGAAGCGGGGATGGTTGCCACGATCTCGCTCCCCTGAGCCACCTGCGTCTCGTTCTGCCGCTCCTCGCAGGTAACACACATGCTATGTTTCACTCAGTTCTCGTCGTCTGCATCATTTAGTGTACATGTCATCATCTATGTAGTTTCGCAACCATGCCGTATCATCTTAGCTAAGCGCATTGACGTCATGTGATCCACAAGTCTCTCTCTCTCCGCTCATGCTGTCGTTGAAACATGCGGATGCTCGCGATTTGTCAAGTGAATTGGCAGATGCCCGGGAATGGCAGGTCAAAGATCTCCGTTATCTAGACACACTGCTCGATGTATCTGCGTTCGCATATGACCCGACCTCTGGTTTGCTTGCTATTGGGACAGACTCGGGAACTGTGAGGCTGCTCGGGGGCCCGGCCGTCAATGTGAAGATAGACAATGGATCGGCGGTCAAATCTCTGCACTTTGCTGCCTCCACATTCAGGCTCGTTTGTGTCGGTGAGTCGCTTCACCTTTATGTGTGGCCATTCCCAGTCCAACTCTTCCTGGTAGACGCAGCAGAGCGTTTGCGAGTCTGGGATCTCGGGAATGTAGATACCAGACAAGTCCCGCAGCTTGTTGCGTCAACGAGTGTTAAGGAGCCTATAAGGTGCGTCTAGTCATTCGATTTCGTATGCATGCACGAAATGCCAACACATCGTCATAGCTCCGTCTACGCCTCGTCCGTGTACTCCCACGTATGTTCTACCAAATGTGTCCAACCGGGGATGACGTGCTCATGGAAGTCAGGTTCTAGTTGCATTGCTATCAGGCGAAGTACGGGCATACGACGTCCTCGACGCAAGTTGGGCCCCTCGTTCTATCCCAAACCTATGGGCAATCCACGAGGAAAGGGCCATGACAGAAAGGCGAGCCAACAGGTGAGCCCTCGACCCCTTCTGATGATGCAATGCTTACCTTTTTCTGTCCAGCCAACAGGGTATGGCCGTGATAGGTCATCCTCGTGACCTTGGGTGCGTGTTTGTTGCCTATGAAGGCCAGATATTCCAAAACAGTCTTTTCTGGGCCTGGCTCATACTTGCATAGGTGGTGTTACGCTCTATGATCTTGTGAGTGGATCAAAGTGCGGCCGATGCCAAACGAGACTGACATCCCACAGGAAACTCGAAAGCTGTTACACGCCTACGAACTGGTCCTAACACCTGGTGCCCCGGGTGGTTCGGGCTATGGCCAACCGGTAAGTCCTGCGTTTGAATGACGGGCGTAACCTATCCTGACGTTTGCAGGACATCATGGTGCCGCGTTATCCTCCGGTCACCTCTGTGGCTGTGCATCCGAGCGGTCACATTATCGCTGTTGGACATTTGAATGGAGAGATCACCTTTTGGTAAGAATCGTTGGACTTGTCGAGACGACGCAATTCGTGACAAATTCGCTCCAGGGCCACAAACGACGAGGACAAACCTATCACATGCATAACTCTTGATGAAGACGACGTAAACAAGGTTGACGGCGAAAAGTTAGCGGCTGGCTCTCGCAATCCGTCGCTCGATAGGGAGCCGATCTTCAAGCTAGTCTGGAGTGGATACAGCAACTCTCAGGATCCGAGAGGTGGTACGACAACTCTAACTATCGTGGGGGGTCGCTACGATAACCTTCACGGAGTGACTGTGTTTAACTTGCCTGCATTCAATCCAGCTGAACCTCCGGCAAGCACTGTTGTGCACGATGGCATTCACTTGACTTTCCGTGAAGCTATGCGAACATCTGTCACACCTATTGACACATACTTCTATGCCACTCCAACTCCCGTCATCGAATTGATTTTACTCCCCAAGGAAAGCCCCCACTTCGGCGGCTCCTTTGACGCTGATTCGATTCTACTCCTCGCGGAGGGGCATGGAGGAACCAGATCACTTGAAGCACGATCGTTCCCTCCTCCTCAGTTCTCTTCAACTTTAGATCCCGCCACTCCCACGCCTGCACCCTTCAAGAACGATTCGATCGACGTAGAGGCCGACTTGGCTGCTACGTTAGCAGCCTTGGGAGTTGCGGACGAGCCAGAAGAGATACAGTTGCCTTCGGTCCTCTGGACTGGTAGAAATGCGCCCGAGCAGCTGACTCTGGTGAAGTTGGAGCGAGATGCACACACGAAATTGACCTACGGGAGCCGGATCGCCGCGGGGCTGTCTATGAATGGTGGCCAAGCCTGGCCAGAAGACACTCCTGATACCCGGCTCGTCAAAGTACGTGGCATACTACTATGAGTGAGCTGTGTCGTCTTAATAGTGAACTTTAGTTTGCACCTCACCGCGTCATCGTCTCACGACACCGAGACATGACCGTGAGGTTTCAAGACATAGACCCGCAGCTTCTACTCTCCAGCTCTCCGGAGGAGCCACTCTCTGCCTCTTTCCCCCGGTTTGCCAATGAGCTGAACATTGACGTTCTCGAGGTCCTTGCTGAATCCGCTGTCTCTGCTTACTTTCCTCCGTCACTGTTGCAAAACTTTGACGTTGCGTTATTCCAATTATCATCTCAGACTTTGGACGTCGTCGTTGT
>LCTX01000644.1:13189-23336 GCA_002233555.1 Limonomyces culmigenus | reverse complement strand
CTGGAGCGTATCTGGGGGCGCCATCAACCAGTGTCCAACGGTCGAAGAAGGGAGCCCCATGAACACTCGAGATTTGACCCTAGTTGCCTCAGGGACACTCACATCGTCTGAGCTCTTGCCCGTCAGTCACTCTTCTGTCGTCACGCAAACATGTGCTCCGCTCACCTGACTACACTGCGTCGAGCCCGCCCAGACCGAACCAAGAGACAGAGCCGCCACAAGCACCCGAGGGAAGACCATTCTGAGGATGTAAAGCGGCAATTGATGTCACTAAGGTGTGCTGCCCCATGGCCTTGATGTACCCGACGGTGATGGCATGCGCGTCACGCGTCAACGCCTCGGGCCTGTCCGATTCATGGCCACGATGCCTATATCGAGCGCAGTAGCCGTGGGCTAGCCGATTATGATGCTGGAAATGCAGCCGGGACGGAAGCTTAAAATAAGCAGGATGAGGAGAGGAAGAAAGGGAGGGGACGTGACGTCACGCGCAACTTGCTTGCTTCACATTTCAAAGAATAGATGATGCTACATTGTACAAGTACACTCTCTGCGTGCACTCGATGGGGTACCCGACAACCGCAGGAGCCCGAAAGTTGCCAAGCTCGGCCAGTCGCGGCTCGCGAGGGTCGTGGAGCGAGGCGAGCGTGTCCTCGTCCTCGCTGCGCGCCGATGCTCGACTGCAAACGTTGGTTAGATACCACGTCTGACCACTCGAGAAGGCCGGGTACTCACATGGTCTGACATGGAGGACGTACCGATCGTGTCTGCCGCGGCCTCGCAGATGACGACGATCTACGTCACCGTACGGCGGCCACATATTCTACGTAGCACCTGGTGTCTGCACCCCGCCATAGTACGCGGGCATTGAATTCTTGCGATCCGATCTACCTGGACTGGTGGATGGCGCATGGGGCAAACGTGGAGAGTGTTGGTCGCCGACGTCGTATGCAAGCGTGGGCCTCCTCCAGATCGTCGGGGCGCGACGAACCCGATGGCGGGCGGGTGTTCGGGGAGGTCGGGCATGAAGCCGGGGCCAGAATAGCGGGACGTGCGTCCGGGGCGGTCATGACGGTAGGGCGGAGGCCGGAGAGGTACCGTGTCCAACTCCATCTCCGCCGCTCGATCGCATGGCATGACGGCACGTAGCTGCCGGTCCCATGAGCAATATGAGCGGTATGAGTTTAGTGTGGTACTCACGCATGATATCAACGCGCGATCCGCGGCACGTAGGTACGGGCCTCGGCGCGTAGGCCGGCGTCGGGTTGGATGAGCGGGGCGAGTACCTCGGCGTGCTCCCGCAGGTACGTGGTGAAGGCCTCGCTGGACCAGCGGCCCTTCGCCTTCACCTCCTCAAGCGACATGCGCTTTGTGAGGAGGAGCTCGAGCGTATTGCCGATACGCAGACCGTGCGGATGATGGTGGGCGGCGCCAACGGCTGTGCACGTGTGCGGTATAGGATGGCGAAAGGAGAACTTCCTTGTCGCGCGCGGCAGCTCGAACGCTTCGGTTCCCACTTTCATTAGGCGGTTCGTTACCATAACGAATATCAAACGAGACCCAGTATGTACCTTGGGAAACAATCATGCGAAACGGTTGGGACTCCAGTAGTACTTATCATAGTCAATTTACCACTTCGGCGGCTGGCCCCTCCCAAACACCTCGCATATCTTTTCATCTTCCATTCTTCTTGTGATCAAAATAACACATCAGATTGATCCATGCATGACGAAGCTTTTTCCGCACAAAAACGATCATATGCACTGGGAGTAGTAGTCGTTCGAGAAAGTGCCTGAGAAACGCTGTCAGAAGTGGTGGAAGGAATACGAGAAAGCAACTCACATGTGCTGCCAGACTGACAGCATGTCAGTCCCGAATACCCACTTCCTCCACATTGAGCGTATTTGGCAGCACACTGTGACAAACGTCAGATGATAGAGACAGAGAAGGACAAGATGTAGACGGACGCTGCCTGTTGGGACGCTCGACGAGGTTGTTTTGGACGTGGTGGCGGTCGTGGTGGGAATAGCCGTCGAAGTAGTAGTTCCCGTTGTCGAGGACGCTGATGAAGAGCTGCTACCATTGCTGAACTGCCACCAGTTAAAGTTGAAGAGGTTGTCGCTTCCGGAGCCGGTGAAGCGGAGGTACAGGTCCTGCGTGCCCGTGCCGCCGCTGATGGGGCACGAGACAGTTGCCCATGTCGTCCAACTTCCAGTGCTGGCCACCGCGCAGGTACCGACAAGGGTGCCAGTAGCACTGCCGAGGCGGACCTCGATGTTGCCGCCGGAGGTTGCGGACGAAACGCGCGCCGAGAAGGACTTGGCCCCGGTCCCAAAGGCCACACCACGGACCTTCACGTAGTCTCCGTTGTTGAGGTACGAGAGGGAGATACCGCCCTCACTGCACACCTCGGTCTGGACGCCCACCGACCAGGCCATCGTCTCGGCCTCGACCTTGACGTACGGGTTGAGTGTGCCGATCTGCGCCGGGCCGGATGTGGACATGGTGATCGTCGGGAATGTGCCGTCTGCGTTGTACTTGAACTGCTCAGCAGCGATGGATCGCGTGTAACCACTACCGCCGGGGAGCGCGCCGTTGTGGTAGAAGAAGTACGAGTTGCCTTGGAAGTCAATGACACCCGGATGGTTGGTGAAGCTCTTGCCTGCAGCGGCCATAATGACGCCGTGGTAGGTCCATGGGCCGGTGGGGCTCGAAGCGGTGGAGTAGCGGATGTCCTCCGAGCAGCAGTCGGCAGCGTACACCATGTAGTAGATGCTGTTTCGCTTATAGAACCATGGACCTTCCTCAAAGGTAGTAGGGCGTTGAGCGTTCCCAGTACGAGTGCCAAAGCCGGCGGTAGTAAGCGTGATCTTCTGCGGACTAAGCAATTACGCAATGAGCCTCAAATCAGTTTTCTGACGAGGGGACACGAACCTGCCGGTGAACGAGATCATATCGCTGTTGAGCTTGACATAGTAGAGATCGGGGTTCCCCCAGAAAAGCCTTTTTCTTCTTTCAGTTGCATGTAAATGACTGTGGAGGTTCGGACGAACCAAATAGTGCCATCAGTGTCCTTGTAGACGGTAGGATCGATCTACATGACAGGAGCGTCAACAAGAGAATGAAGTGATGCTAACGAACTTCAAATACCTCGTTGTTCTCGACCAGTGGCTTGCCAAGAGCATCGGTGTACGGGCCCTCAATGTTGTTACTCACACCGACACCAATCGCCATCGAGCCTGTGGTGTGGCGCATCGGCGCGTAATAATAGAACTTGCCGTTGGCTCCCTGAATCACCTGACCAGCCCAAGCGTTGGCGTTGGCCTATGAGTGCGATATGAGCTGCGAATTGACGCGATTACATGGAGCACCCACCCAGGAGAAAGTAGCAAGACTCATGACAACGCCATGATCCTGCCAGTTCTGCATGTCGGCAGTCGAGTAAAGATGCCAGTCCTTCATGTTGTACGTGGTCGAGCCGTTCTCGTCGTGGTCCGCGAAGAGATAGACACGGTTGTTGTAGACCATAGGTGCAGGATCCGCGGTATAGATTGTTTGCACGAGAGGGTTGTCGGCCTCGACGACATCGATGTTCGAGCTGAAAAGCAGCAGCGCCAGTGGCGCCAAGAGTGCAGCAAGCCCGGTAGACTTCATCTTGGAATATGGGAGAGCGTTGCGCGAGAGCAACTTTGGTCAGCCTGTTTTATAACAGTTTTCCCGGCGAAATCACTCCATAGGCCCGAGCTTGTACCGGGCACATCGTTCTGTCAGGAGAAGGTCACTATTCATCCCCAAATGATGCCGGCGGCAGAAGAAGGCACCAAACGAGTCCCGTGTCGGCTCCTGGAAGGAGGGAAGGGTGTCAGAGCATGCGTGGTGCGTTGATACTTGCATTGCGACTGCTATCAGGCCGAGTTGACGAACTCCCGTGCCCTGCCAACAAGACACGTCATGTGGACAATGGCGGGCCATTCGGAGCCGCTCGGTGCGGTCTGGGACGGTTGGGTATACACGCCCTCAATCGAGAGTTCACCACCGTCACAACGGGCACCTCAACGCCAAAAAGTTGACATGGCCAGCACGATTGCAGAATTCACAGACCAGATGAGTGTCGAGTGCAGTCAGTGTGGAGCTATCTGAGCAGGTGCTTGGCGCCTGGGCAATACTCTGCGGAGTGTAGTTCGGGGACGACAAAAGCATGTCGAGTCATGTGACCGTGCCGTCTCTCTTGCTTGACCATTCCACACCTGGACAGCCATCGACTGCATAGATCATAAGTTTCACCCCGATTTTGAAACGCTACAGCATCGCTACTCCGTATATAGGACGCTGGAGAATATGTGTGCCAGCGTTCTCCGGCGCGATGATGCGAAACCTGCGGCTCCGACAAGCAGCGACCCTCGCCTTCGTCTCATCAACTGTCGCATATACATGGCCTGACCCCCAGTTGGACGCTCTTGACCACGTTCGATGGGACCAAGGAGGGACACATGCCGGACTGCTAGGCCGCTTCGTGATTCCCTGTAACCAGTTTGTAGGCGGGGCGAGCAACCGCACGAACGCCGCAGACTGGCTACGCACGGTTGGTTTGCGCCCATGTCTACATTTGAGGATTCTCACAAATCCTATTTTATGCTAGGCCTACCATGACATGGCTACATATGATGTCACTACGGGACTGGGCGGCCTCGACGCTAGTATCCAGTTCGAAGGGAAGCGCGACGAGGTTCGCAATGTGCGCGTACCGGCTACCCAACATACTCACCGTGATTTAGAACGTGGGAGAGGGCTTTGCAAACACGTTCAGTGTCGTCGATCTCATCACGAACCGCTATGTCTCTCGTTCGTCTCTCTCCTCCTCGTCCATGATGTACGTCTCACTCCAGTACAGTTGCGGATGGGCTCGCTCTCGCAGCCATATACGCAGTAGAAGCATGGTGAGTTCAATGAATAGTACGCACGATTCTAGCTAACTTGACATGTGTAGTGGCGGACCCACCATCAACTTTCGAGGCGGACGCGTCGATGCGACGCAGGCTGGAGTGCCAGGTGTCCCCCAGCCACAGGACACTCTTCAATCCCATACCGCGGCGTTTGCTCGCATGGGTTTCACGTCCACGGAGATGATCCAGCTCGTTGCATGTGGACATACCCTCGGAGGTGTTCAAAGCACATCCTTTCCCACTATTGTTCCTGCAAGTGCTATCACCGACAGCAACCAAGATGGGAACGCACCGTTCGACTCGAGCTCTGGTGTTTATGACAACCATATGTAAGCACACCTCTCTCTCTCGGCTCCGTGCAGCTGTTGACATGCAACAATGAAGTGCCACAGACTACATCTCTGGTCAGACGAGTAATCCTCTCGTGGTCGGTCCCAACATTTCGACCCGCTCGGATGCTCGTATCTTCTCCAGTGACCAGAATGTGACCATGCAGTCGTTCGCCAGCTCGTCAAGCCTTTTCCATGCGACTTGTGCATCGGTGTTGGCTCGTATGCTAGATACCGTCCCACGAGCAGTGACGCTTTCGGAAGTCCTCACGCCTCTGCCCGTCAAGCCTACAGTTTCACTTATGCGTACATCGAACGGGAGCTTTTCACTCGTCGGATACATTCGGGTGGGTCTCACCGATACATGACGATTGAACGAGTCTCTGACCAAGTTGATGACCTAGTTCTGGAATCTGAACGAAACCAGCAACGCCTCAGTGAACATCGTCTGGACTGACAACTCTGGTCAAGTTTGCACCGGCTGCTCTGCATCCTTACTGCCCTACGGAGGACTCGGAACATCTTTCGTCGGAGGTCGCACTACGCTGTGGTATCTGCTCGCTCAACCTGGCGTCATCATCAGCTCGTCGACTGGCATATCGCGCTTTTGGTTCCAGGTCACGCAAAACGGTAACACTTGGACCGAAGACCAGGGTGGCGTGGGCTTCCCTCTCCAGACCGCGGTCCTTACCGCGGATACCACTTGTGTCATTCGCGGTCCGGGCAACGTCATCAGCAACATCCGAATTGACATCGCGGTGCGTCTCGCAGTGAAACTCCAGCACATCTGTCCTGACGTGTTTTATAGGTGCAGTCGGGTCTCAATCCCTATCTTGTCTACGTTGTCGGTGATTCGTCCACTCCCGCGACCGCCGCCGTGTGGCCTGCGAAATTCAGCAAAACCGGATCATTATACGACATCTACTCGGTGGTAGTTCCTGGTACCCTCGTTTCTACGACGAACGTAGCGTCCCCAATCAGCGTGGGAGCGACTATCAATGGGCAGAACGTGACAGATTGGACCAGCCTGAGCAACGTCCCGAACCTCAACCTTCCGTCGTGTTCGTAGGCTGGCACCGGATGTTTGTGTGGACTTGCGATTTCATTACATATATTCATGTTGTTACTGCGATGTTGCAATCCTTCTGTTGCACAATCTGTGAGATACTGCAAGATGCGCGTGAACCACGCAAGCTGTAAAGGCAGAGGAGTCTGACCAGAACGCACTCGCGAGTCGCGACAGCGTCAGACACCCCTCCCGGACACCTGCCAGAGTGCTGGCTCGCTCATCGGTACGCGCAACCTCTCCTGACCGCCTGCGATGCCCTCTGAAACGTCGACAGTGCGCGGACCGAGCGGCGGCCACCCTAAGCTTGCTCCATCTCTGAGTCTCATCACCTCCAACCTATCTACACTCTACGAAGACCATGTCGACGACGACCCTTACACAAATATGCCTGCCCGCTCACGTACTCGTCGTCGTGCAGTGAGGCCCGTGCCCGAAGCGGTCGACGCATACGCAGGAATTGAGCCGCACGTCGCCATCGACATTGCACTCTCTCGGCCATGGACGGAGTCGCGTGCAGGTCAAGGCGAATGCGCTGACCTTCTCGCTCGCGATGATCCTCGAGTACAGCTCTCTGGGTTGAACCGGAGCATCACGCTTGAGAGTGACGCGATGGAGAGTAGACGCGCTGGCTGCAAAAATGCGGAACCACTCAGGATCATTCACAATCGTGTCGGTACGCCCCGCACGCTCAGCGCTAGCTAGTCTTGCATCTAACATGATCACAGGATTTCATCACCGAGTCGATTTTCTCCTGAAGACATGCGAAGCCCTCATCAAGCTCGGCGCACCCGATCACCGCACCGAACTCCTCGTGGAGGTCGCCTCCGCCGTCCTCGAAGTGAAACCGGATGTCTTCCTTGTCATGGCCGACCGATGTGTGACCCGGTTCACCAATTCAGCCACCGGCGTGTCTCTCTCAAAAACTGTCGTTGGCTCTGGCGTTCTCACTCTTGGCAAGCTTCAAGACGTCTACAATATCTACTGGCGTGTCTGTCACGACGACTTGTCCGCCACTGATGGCGCTCGAGAGGTACAGGCGATCCTGGACAACCCCCCGGAGTACAACGTATGGATACAAGCCCTCCTTGCGTTCCTTCTTGCTTTCACTATCACCGCTCTTGCGTTCGGTGGGGCTCCCATCGATATGGGCGTCGCCGGCTTCATCTCATGCCTTGTCGCACTCATTCAAAGCCAAGTAAGGCGCGTTTACTGGATGACGCCTCTCAAGTAAGTATACCTATCCTCCTTCGCAATGGTTGTTGATGTTGGGCTACTCAGAATCATCGTCGTTATCATCGTATCATTTGTGGCTCGAGGGCTCAGCTCCATCCGCTCTGCAAACGTATGCTACAATGCCGTCGCAAGCGGGGGCATCGTCACGCTGCTACCGGGATATCTCGTACTGTCGGCATCACTTGAGATTGCAGCAAAGGCGATGGTGTCCGGCTCGACGAAGATGGTCTGGGCAGGCATCTACAGCATGGTGCTTGGCTTCTGCCTCCAAGGGGGCTCGAATGCCTACCTCTGGTTCGACAAGACACACAAGGCTGCCCTCGACTCCCTGTCCGAGGATCTGTTCCCGGCGATCGAGTCCATGGGCATGTTTGAGACCTATGCATCCGACTGGAACATCCCTCTTTCTGGCGAGTTCTCGTACGAGCGTCACCCGACAATCAATGAAGACGACCTCGGCTGGATCGCGGGCTGTTTTCGTCCTCCGGATGCGCCGTGGTACGGCCAGCCTCTGGGACTTCCCCACATCTCGTGGCTCGTCCTGACGTTCGCGCTCGCGAGCACTCTCCGTGCGGGCCAGCCGTGGCGGCGGTGGGACACGCTCGCGATGGTGGTCATTGCCGTCGCGGCATTCTTCGCGAACCGCGCCGCCGACATGATGATCTTTGGCCGCGGACACGTCGTGTCTTTCATCGGTGCGACGGTGTGTGGCCTGCTCGGGGGCGGGTGGGCACGGATACGCAGGCGGGCGCACGTCGCGCCGTTCGTGACCATGGCACCTGGCGTGCTTTTCCTGCTCCCCGCTGGCCTGGCCGTCTCCGGTGGAATCACGGGCGCACCTGACGTGATCACTGTTGGAATGTCGTTGATCATGGTCAGCATCGGCATCTCGTGTGGTCTCTTGTTCTCTCAGGCGATCTACGTCGTGCTCACTCCTCAGAGGAGGACAGCAGCATTATCTTTCTAGGCATTCGGGTCTTCTGTGCTGCATGGGATCCTTTTGTCGGTCATATACTAGGGTAGGGACTTTTAGGCATACCTCAATACATAATGGGCTTCATCTTCACTTCACTGCGTCACGCATTCATCCTTCCCTTATGTCTGGTGCGTAGAACAGCAGCGAGCTTCTGACCCACTGTGCCTCGACGGGTATCGTCTTCAGCATAACCTACGCTCATATTATGGCAGGGTTGTCGATCGGGGCAGAAGGGGCAGATTTTGGACTCGGCACACGGACAGCCCCTTTTATGCTGCGGCAGAGCTGAGGCCGGTTGTGGCAGGCCGCAGGCCACAGGCGGCTGGCTGCTGTGCAAGCCTGAAGCCGCATCTGGAGCCATTGGTAGCCTAAGAGAGGCTAACAACTTGCACAAGCTCAATAGTGCTGTGCTGGGATGGTCTGAAGACGAAGCGGTGCGGAAGAGGACAACCCCGGTCCGCCTGCCCTCCAATTTGATCGGCTTTCCCACGGCTGCACATCTCTCAGAGTCATGTGATTACAGCTCTTCGTGCGCAACGGCTGGCGCTTGCAACACGAGAAGAGAGAGCATGTCGTGCACTATGTCCGCCGCCGCCGTCGCTGTGACCTCGGCTGCATCGACATGATAAGCACATTTGCCACAAAGACAGACTGAAGTCCGCACCATGATCGTACGCAGGCGCAACCTCGACGGCATCCATGCCTACAAAGTGAAGACCTGCGAGCCCCCGCAAGATGCGCTTCACCTCGCGAGTAGTCCATCCGCCGGCTTCAGGTGTTCCCGCTGCGTCACACCGTTCAGCAGCGTCACATACGGGGAGGGAAAGGAGAGTGCTCACTGCCAGGCGCCATCCCCGGGTCGATGACGTCGATGTCTAGGCTCAGGTATACAGGCGTATCGCCCACGCGCGCGCGGATGCGCCGTACGATCTCGGGTACGCCCAGCTCGTCGATGTCGTCTGTCGTGATCAGCTCGAAGCCGACATCACGGTCGTGCATGATGTCCTCCGGGCCCTGCGCCCGTGAGTGCGAGAACCAACAGGGTGGAAGGCAGTCGATGCACATACAGCAAATTTGCACCGGATGCCGGCGTGCACGCTCGACGCGTCCGCGAGGAGGCCCTCGTCGCGTGCAACGTTGAAGAACGTGCCGTGCGTGATGCGGGACTGCTCCGTGTCCGTGCCGGGGTAGCCTGGCCAGGTGTCAAGGTGGCTGCCTTTGATTCAGGAACGCTCAAGGTGAGCGGGGGAATGCAGGCAGGCGTACGAGTCGAAGTGAATCACGGAGATCGGGCCGTAGACTTTGTACAGCGCGCGCAGGATCGGGAGAACGATCGTGTGGTCACCGCCGAGACTGGAGGGAGCATAGGTGAGTTGCGGATGGTGCGTCAAGTGGGGTCACGCGCGGACCTGACGATCCGCGGGTGCGGTGTACCGTCCAGGGCGAGGGCGGTGAGTGCCGCATTTGTGCTGTTCTTTGGCACGGGCCGCGCGAGGAGCGTCGCATACGCGGTCTCCATCTGGTCGAGCGCCAGCGCGTTGTCGAACGGGCTCACTGGCACATCACCTGCCCTTCCTTTCAACATACGATGCATCACCCT
>LCTX01000638.1:0-13213 GCA_002233555.1 Limonomyces culmigenus | reverse complement strand
TTTCGAAACGGGAACGGGTCAGAAACGGCGTGCCGGTACGTGCACAGCTGACACACCAGGTCCTCCCCAGTTTAAAAAGACCGCACCTTGCCTTGGCGGAGCGTCAACGAAGGAAAGCTGTAGTAACTGATGACTATGTATGAACGCACCTGTTCTCTTGGTTGTTCGCCCGGTACCTCGCCACACCGACTTGTACGGTGCGCAGGTCGCTGGTATTATGATGATCCAGTGGTACGGTGATGTTTGCGCAATCGTAGCCTTGAAGACCGTCTCCACACGACTTCCAGTCCACAAGGCTCCCAGAGGACAGACAACTTCCACCACATCCTTTGGCCGACCAGGAGAGCAAGTGATAGACCAGCACAAGGCAGAAGCAAATGACAGCGAAGCGCGGCCGTGAAGCACTGTTCGACTTGAATGCACGAGTTGGAGGAGTGTGCGTAGGTAAAATCGCCCTCTTCTCATCGTCGTCCATGGTGGTCAGTGGAATGGTCAAGAGGCGGATACTGCGCCCGCAGCCATCACACCACCTGAAGTACTGCTCCGGTGTCCCATCACTCTCCCGGGCGCAGCAATGCTCCTCGGGACCCATACAGGGGATGCACTTCAGACATAACAGCGGAGCATAAGTGAGATTATGCACGTATGCTATATGGTCACGTGTTGTTTAGCAATTTTAACTGGGAGACAGCGTTGAGTCCTGAGGTGAGAGGCGTCTCGGCCTAACTGATTGCCCGCACCTGCTTTATCCCTCATATTGGGTCCAAGCGCCGTCGCCCTCGAGCTCCTCGGCAGCCTACTGACCTGGTGTCTCGAGGAGATCGTCACCGCGATTCATCGCAGTCGCACGAGCAAGCGCACGCGCGCGCGCGTCTTCGAGAACTCGGGCAGTAGCGTCGGCCTTGGCATGCCGACGCGCAGTTCGAGCGGATCTGCGAGTATAGCCCTTGGCGGTGCGAGTGCAGCCTCCACTGATACATCGGCACTCGACAGCAGGCTCGCGGCGAGTCGTGCGTTGCCGTTCGGGAGCCATACAACAAGACGGGCGAAGGGCGGCAAGTGAGAGGAGGAGAAGTTATTGATCACACACGAGTGCATGACCAAAGCTTTCCGGCGGCGGAAATCTGGCGGACACAGAGAGAGAGAGAGCCGCAGTGCCGCCACAGCGCTTTCCGCTTGCTTTCCGCTTGCTTTCCGCCGCCCGATATTCCGGGCCAAAGTCCAGTGTAAGTATCGGATCGGTACAAGCTCAAGCCAATGGCTGGCGGATGATGGAAGGCCCGGTTGTAGGCTCTAGTATTACACCCTTGCATCATGAACATCGTCGCATTGATCACATCACGTTGAACCCTGAATCAGAGGCGAGACAATTGTCGGCTCTCGACTGTCCTCCCAGCAGCCCGCAGCGTCTCCACGATGTCACGCATATAGCCCTGCATAGACATCCTGGATCGCAAGGCTTCGTTGTAGTCCACCGTGAGGACGAGGCAGCCAAGGACTGAAGAGCAGCGGAAGATTCTGCATACGGGAGTGAGTGATCAGAGAACGGCACATGGCCCAATTGTACACACGGGATGTCATCCACCTGGCGAACCGAGGCGTGGAACGCAGAGATCTGGAGTGTTTCATGGCCGGCGTCGTTCTTAAAGCTCATGTCGATGTCACGCTCCAGTACGCCATCTCCGACATACCAGGGCGAGAGGGCTGGTGGAGGCCTGGAAAGCTTAGGTCAGTCATCACGGCCGTATCAGATGTTTGTCGATGACCCTTACACGCCTGCCTTTGCCGCATCGACGAGAGGGTCTAAGATCGCAGCGGAAGCACCCAGTAATCCGGGGTACAACTTGTGCTGTGCATATGCCCCTTTCATGCCAATCGCCATCGCATGAAACTGGTCCTTGGCCGGAACGGCTGCGACTTGGGACGCAGATACAACGATTGGGATGGTACACAAGCATATGCCGCCATAACCGCGAGGGTTGGAGTACGGTGCAGAGATCTGATTGCGGGCGTCGATGAGGGCGAGGGTCGCAAACACAGAGTTGTCGACTACAGAGGGTTTGTCGTGAAGCACGGACAAATTGACAGCGGCATGGACTGAGAGAGAGAGAAAACGTCAGCCAATATCGCTCGAAGAGAACAGCGACCAACCCAGTTCGTTCACAGTGAACCCGTTTGCCCGTCCGTACTGACGAAGTTTGCTTGACTCTTCCTTGCTCATCTGATACTCCAGCGTACCCGCAATGTCCGAGCCTTGGAGATCAGAGGCCGGCTTGTACTGAAGAGCATTCTGTGATGCGGGTTAGTGAGGGTTGAGACATCGAAGCACATGTAGATTACTAACAGGGAAGGACTCTTGTATACGTTGCAGGGCATCTCCGACCGTCTTGTCGTACGTAGGTCCAGATAAATCTTGCGAATTCGCCATCGTTTGTGGGAACGCAGGCAGAAGGTTCCCATGCTCGGTGCCCCACCGCAGGTTGGCGATCTCCTGTTGGGCTAATGTCTCGTTGTGGAGGTAACGGCTAAAGAGGGAGAAGAAACGGTTCATGGTCGCCTTGACGCCGGCCCCGTCGAAGGTGATGTGGCTCGTGAAGAGGATGAACATGTACTCTGTCGACGTCCGCGGGACAATGTACATAAACGTCTGGTCGCTCCGATGGTCCGGAAGGCTCAGCTTCGAGAGTTTCCGATGAGCATCGTACCACGACTTCGCCTCCAGGAACTGAACCGTGCGTTGGGCCCAGCCAGCAGCCTGCGCAGCGGAGGCGACACGATAGACAAGAACACCTTCGTCTGCGACATCTGTTGTCGCTGACGTAGCAATCGTAGGAACTTCAAAACGGAGTGCAGCCCATGCCAGCCGGGCTGCGTCGAGCACCTTGTCGGAAGAGGCGGGTGTGTTGAAGATAGTCTCGAAGCCGCCGGTGATGATGTGCTGACCCCTCAGGTAGCGGTTCTCGAAGTCCACGAAGCGCTCGACACCGATGATGTGACGGACGAAGACCAAAGGGTCGACGGAGGAGGGCCGCCACTGATACTTGTCGTAGCTCATAGTGCGTCGGCGTGGTGAGGGTGCGATTCGGTGTCTCCGACAGGCTCACACGCGTCGACATCCTCATATAGTCGTGACTTGGCCGGCTGTCGGGAAGATGGAGCCGAAGAACTATCCACGGTTGGCAATGTGGTGTCTTCTCGTCGAGGATTGGCACTGAGTTACCAGCAGCGAAGCCTGCAGTCGTTCGTGTTCGGCTCCCCTGACATGATAAATGCTTTATGGACATCGGTGATACAGCAACATCATCCGTTTCAGCTAGGAACTGGTCTAAAAGATTAGTCACTCTTGAATTCTTTTGAATGAATCATGGCGAAACGCAAGGAAAGTGCTCACACAAGGACATGCGCCTTCAAGCTTCAAGCTCGGCCCCTCAAGAACGTGGTGACATCGTAATTCCATACTCACGCTTTCCGATGGCACCGGCGTTATATCACCCCGGGTCGCAATAATCGCTAGACAAATGAAGCAATAAAAAGCTCGAGGTCGCGACAGCAAAGAAGGAAGGGAAGAGGCAGCGAAGCAGTTCAAGTCTGAAAGACTCTGCTCACGCGCTCACGTGTTCCATGCAGCTCCCGACAAGCCAGAACAATATCCATTGACCGAAATATGGTCTATCGCACCAGCTGGGCTGTTACACATGTCCTGCTCGAGCCCTAAGTCCACGCAATGCGAATTGATGCCCATGCGTCTTTCATTGACGTCGACATGTCGTTTTTCAAGCCATTCATTGGCACCCATACGGAACAGAACGAAGAAAACCCTGCTGACCAGCTACCGAACACCCCTAAAGCTCGCCCGGCCGGCGCTGCATCTCCCGAAGCACCTGCTGGAAGCGGAGCGCCCACCACCCACGCTCCTCGCGTTCAACGGCCGCGCCTTGTGCCAACGTGCCGAGCGCGGCCTCCTCGATGTGGATCGACGGGCTCTTCGGGAACGGGAGTCCAGAAGCGAGGAGCGCGACCACGGCCTGCTTCGTGTCCGCCGCGAGGTCGACGCTTGGCCCATGCGCGAGGTACCGGCCTGAATGTGTTGGAAACGAGAGTGAGCGGACCGTGTGGAGCGCGCAGGCGCGCAACGCATCCGCCCAGCCGACGGGTGTGTGCGAGGCGACGTGCATTGTGAGCTCAAGCACGCTGGATGTGGGGGAGATGACGCCGTCCTCGACGTCCTCGAGGGACATGGGCGAAACGGAGCAGGTGAAGGTGTCTGGGTGATTGATTAATGCGAAGCGTCACTACGATGATAGGTGAGAATTACCCGAGTGTAGATCAGGCACGACCTCAAGCAGGCGGCAAACTCCTGCCTGCTGGTCGAGTGTCCAGCGGCAGTCCCCACCCTCCTCCGGCGGCACCGTGAAGAGGAGCACATCGGTGAACACGAACACATAGCGCCGAGTGCCGCTGTTCGCGTACAGCTCGCCCTGGAGCAGCAGTCGGCGCTCGCGGCGTGCGAGGCGGTCAGCGTGCGCAAGACCACTGATCTGCGCTGCTAGCGCCTTAACAGTATCGTACTCGTCCTCACGTGCCTTGACCTCGGCCATGACACGAAGGACCATGTCTGCCGAGTGAACGAGCGAGAAGGTGCTCATGAAGTCGGCGTGTGCCTTCGGTGTCACGGCGAGCAGCGTCTGAAGAGTCGGGTTAGCTCAGTCCGGGAGTTGGCGAAGACGGTGGAGGCAAACCTTGAAGGAGCCCATGCACTTGGGGAGATGAACGAGTGGCTCAGTGAGGAGCTCGACAAGCTTATGACCCTCGCATTCCTCTTGCTCCTCCTGGATATGGATGTACTCCGCAAAGTCGTCGTCCGCGTCGGCAAGGAGCGAGCGGAGGAGCTCGATGTCCGCAGGCGCTCGTACGAGGTACGGCTGATAGACCTCAAAGCGAGGCACGAGCTCACGAAGAATATGCCCAACGCGCTCGGTCCCGTCTGTAGCCTCCAGTGCAGCACCGATGTGTGTGTGCAAGACAACGATGTCCTCAAACCATGCGAACAGGCGGCAGACCTCGGCGGGTACGCCCGGGATCCACTCCCCATCGTCTGCACGCAGCGGCGTAACGAAGACGTCAAGCGCAAGCTGCAGGCGGTGCATATATGCGCGTTGAAGGCCGGAGAGCTCAGAAACAGCGTCAGCCCTGCTGGGCGAAGGCAGCGGTGGTGTGGCGGGCGGAGGAGAAGGCGGTGGTTGTGCCTCAGCCTGAGGTGCGTCGGTATCTTCCGCGTAGAAGATCCGTGATGGTGCTTCGTCGTAGAATGAAGACGTGCTGGTCGCAGCGGATGGTGTTGCAGACTCGTGGACCGGCGCGGGCTCAGGCGGGACGACCCGGCCGAGACGCTGGAGCAACGCCTCTGCACATCGGCTCAGGCCATCGTCCTGCGGCGCCCATCGATCGCTCCCCGAGCTATACACAGAGAGGTCGCTGTCTACAGGATGCAGCGCATAGTCGTCTTGAGGTGCAGCAAGCTCAGGTGACCGCGGTGGCGTTTCAGTAGGCGGTAGAGCGGGCGAGCCGCCGTAGACGGAGTATCGCCGGAGGCGTTGCGGCAGATCCGGGATGCTTTGTCGTTGGATCGCCTGTCGCCCGGGCGACTTGGACGCCGTCGTAGGTGCGGGAGGGATCGAGGGCGTTGACGGGTGCGAATCGTCTCTGCGGGAGTACGAGTGTGCATCGTCGCGACTCGAAGACGTGTTTGGGGTAGAGAGGGGGACTGGAGAATATGTCTGTTCCTCGTTGTCGGGATAGATGTATGCGCTCGAGTCGGGGGGCGGGTCGTCGTGGGTATCGGTTCGCGGTGTGTGTAGACGGATGGAACTCTCGCGACGGAGGAGGCGTGTCGCTCTTCGGGATGGTGTGTTCGAAGTGGTGTCGCTGGGAGGAGGTGGATCATGAGACATTCGCGGGCTGGAGGCATGTTCAAGAGCAGGAGAGTCGGGTAGGATGTCCACAGGCGGAGGGACATTGGGAGTACGAGGTGTACGCGGTGTCGCCATCGAGTTCTCGAGCGCCCGGCGGGACGGCGAGTCGGCGTGCTGCTTGCGGCTTCGGAGCACATCGCGGATCGACGCCGGCGGCGCGGGTGTCACCGGCGTCAACGGCACGCTTGTAGGTGGAAGTACCTCTTCGGCGGCGTAGTGGTCGGAAACAAGGGTCGTTTCACTACTGCTGCCTGGCTTCCCCACAGCCATGCCCCGGCGCGCAGGCGGCTCAGAGACCTGAATGCCGAGCCCGAGCTTACGGGGTGGCCGGCGTGTCGGAAGGCGCGAACCAGACTTGCCATCCGTCTCGACCTCGGAGCTCGATGGTGTCGATGCATTCGCGACGAAGAGCCGCTGGCGTGCCGCACGGTTACCCTCGACCTCGGACGCGCTCGAGTCATCATCCGTCCCGGCCCCAGCACGCAGCATGAAGCGTGGCTGCGACGCTTGGCGGCGGGCAATCTTGGACCGCGGCTCAGGTGTCGATGGCAGCGGCGGAGCGGGAGCAGACGGTGCACGAGGTACGGTGGCAGAGGAGACGGAGCGGGGGCGGCTACTGGCCATGGGTGCCTGAAGTAACCTGATATTAGTCACTCCCCATCGAATAGGATGGTACAGACTGACCTTCAGCTTGGTTGTCTTCGATTCCTGACCGCCGTCGGAGTTGTTCCCTCGCGAGCTCTCGTTCTTAGGGAGGACCGTGCTCTTCGCACGCCGAACGGGTTTCTGCTGGCTAATCGTCGGAGTCGACGGAGCCGGTACCGCGGGAGATCGAGGCGGTGGATTCGTCTCCGCCCTGCGATGTGCGTTGTGTGCGAAGCTGGTCGTCGTCGATGCTGACGGCATTGGCGGGACAGAGGCCTCGTCGTACGCTGCGTTCTCGGCAGCCGAGCGGCCAAGCGCAGCGGGTGAAGGCGAACGAGGCTGCGTCATGCGACCGATCGTGTCGTTCAGAGACGGCAGCAGCTGCATCTCCATGATGTCGAGGCGACTCCGCCGGTCGCGCGCGACCGCCGCCATCGACGCACGCTTCGACTCGGGCGCGGCCGCGGCGGCATAGTGTGAGGGCGGGAGGAACGGCCGATTCTGATCGTAGTTCGCGGGCGGGGAGAATGGGAGTGCCGGCGAGCGCGGGGCGTCCTGCGTGCGGGTACGGGTGCGAGAGCGCGCGAGGTTCATCGGCGACGGCGGCGAGGGGCAACGCAAGAGGGAGAGGTGGTCCGTGTCATTTTGTTGAATCGCGTATTTCAAGCTGCGTCGGAGGAGTTGACAGGTTCCGTGGACGTCAAGCGACAGGACGCGTGCGCCACACGGCGTGTGCTCTTGCTCGAGTCGGATTCAAGCGTTCCGAGTCCTGGTTCCATTGATTGGATGAGTGGGCGCACTAGGGCACTCGAGCGCGTACAGTGGTCGTGAAGAGAGCTGAACATGCTCCAGATTTGGCTAGCGCGAGTGACCGGTCAGAAGCAGACTATATCTACTGGGCAGGCACATGCTGAATCACCAAGTCCCAGCTTTGCATCCTTGGTACTGAAACTTTGCTGGGTTTGACTCGTTCTCTACAGTCTGGCTTTGCGAGACCCACAACGTCTTGAAGGAAACGGACACCCTTGCGTGCGGTTGACACAGGAACGAGGCGGCCTGCGAACGAGTTGGCCGGCGCAGCGAGACGGATCTGTGATGTAGCAGGAGGAACCTCGAGGTGAGAGCATGAATCCCATGAGCAGATGGGTGCTGCCAAGGCATGCCCTTCCAAGTAATTTTTAGCAAATCTGGGTCACTAAGCAAGGCCAAAGCGCGTAAACAGCATGGAGCGGCGTCTAAGCTTACGTCAACGCCGCGCCTTGAGGCACGGCCCGCAGGCCGACACCCTCAATCATTTTGAGGTTTTTTCGCTGTGCGCAGCATCACCACACATGCACCTAGCCTTTGCGTTGCTCTCACCGATCCGCGCGATGTCCACGACCTTGTCCAGGTTGAGAGGCGCGACGGACGAGCGACTCGAGATACAAGAAGATAGGGATGCTGGCACCCGGGTCTCCGCCTAGACTTCGCTCCGCCGCTCTCGGCAGGTCGTCACTCTCGCGCCCCTTAAGTTCTCTGCGCCCCACCGCGACAAGCACTTTGCCAAATCTCCCCCGCGCGCATCTCGCGCTGACGACCGCTACGACCTCCCTCGCTCTCCTGTTCGGCGGGCGACTACGCAAGCCGCCATGACTTTCCTCGTGCGTACGAACCGATGGTCTCGGACCTGTCGCATGAATCTGACATCGTGCTTCAGTTCGAAGTGACCGCCCCTCATCTCATCTATGCCTTGCTTGGTGGATTCGTCGTCTTTGTGAGTCCCATTCATCTTGGAGAGTGCCATTATGTTACTGACGTCATGGCCACAGTTCGGGATGTTCTCCTTGTTTATCAGAGAACGAGTGCGTTCTTGCTCTCTTCCCGCGCACAACTCAGATTTACTGACGATGCTTAGTTGTATATCGGCGAAGCCATATGGGCTTTCGTCTTCGGTGTAATCATCGGCCCGTACTGTGCCAACGTCTTCGACCCCAGGGGTTGGGGCGGCGGCCACCACGAAGTGACCAACACCATCACCCTCGAGCTTACTCGAGTTGTACTGGCCATCGGTGTCTTTGCCATTGGTGTCGAGCTCCCGAAGCAATACATGAAGAGGCACTGGAAGAGCTTGTTCTTCCTGCTCGTTCCGATCATGACCTACGTACGTTCCGACTAGCATCCACGGCAGAGCCCGCCACTCACGTAGTCTACAGGGATGGTTCATATGCGCTGCCCTCATCTATCTCTTCATTCCTGGACTGAGCTTCCTTTCTTCGCTCGTTGTTGCTGCTTGCCTCACCCCCACCGATCCCATTTTGGCCGCAGCCGTCATCGGTGGCAAGTACGCGGACAAGCACGTGCCTGCCCATCTTCGCCATCTTCTTGCCGCCGAATCCGGATGCAACGACGGCGCTGCCTTCCCGTTCCTCTTCCTAGGACTGTATCTCGTCCTTAGGGACAGCCCCGGCAATGCTATCAAGGATTGGTTCCTCCTGCTGTGGCTTTGTACGTTTCTCCGGTATCGCTTTCTCTTTTCACACCAGCTGACTCATCCCTACAGACCAAATCATCCTTGCCACTGTCGTTGGCTCTCTGATCGGCATCGGTTTCCGTCACCTGATGAAGTTCTGCGAACGCAAGGAGTTGATCGACAGACAGTCGTACATCGCTCAATACGTGTCTCTCGCGCTACTGACGATCGGTGTTTGCACTCTACTTGGATCCGACGATCTATTGGCTGCATTTGCGTGTGGAACTGCCTTCGCATGGGATGGTTTCTTCAACAAGCAAACCGAAGAGTCCGTGTTCTCGTCCGTCATCGACCTCCTCTTCAACGTCGGCTCCTTCATCTTTGTCGGTGCATGGATGCCCTTCAACCAGTTCAACAACGCGGAGCTCACTGTCACTGTCTGGCGGCTGATCGTCATTGGACTGCTCGTCCTCGTCCTTCGCCGCCTGCCCATCATGATGGCCCTGTACAAGTGGATTCCCGACGTCAAGACGTTCCGCGAGGCCGTGTTCTCTGGCCATTTCGGGCCCATCGGCATCGGCGCCATCTTCATCTCCACGCTCGCTGCGGAGCAGCTCCCGACCCCGCACTCGCCCCCGCAGGGCCAAACGGAGCTCCTCGCGGCGAGCATCCAGCCCATCGTCGCGTTCATGGTCCTCTGCTCGATCCTCGTGCACGGCCTCTCCATCCCGTTCTTCTCCCTCGGCCGACGAGTGCACTCCGTCCGCCGTGAGTGGTCGCGTCGAAGCACCATGACCAACACGGAGCACAGCAGCGGGCCCGAGTGGATGCAGCAGATCCGGAAACTCAAGCCTGGCGAGAAGCCTGTGGTCGAGCGCGATGTCGAACGCGATGGAGCGGAGACCACGGTTGGCACTCCAGAGCAGGAACAAGCGGCCGAAAAGGCGCGAGAGGACAACGCTGAGCTCACTGGGCCCGAGAAGGCCAAAGCTCACGAGCGTGACGCGGCGCCAGTCGAGGGCGATGGCGACGGCGGCGAGAGAGAGGGCGAGTCACACCAGTCAGCCCAGACACCTCCTGATGGCGACGACAACGTCATCTCGGAATGGAGGGAAGGGAGCGACCGCGTCGTCGAGCGCAAGTTAGGCCCAGGAGAAGAGGTGGAAGTCGAGGTTCAGCGCAACGCTTTCTCGGACGACACCCCGCAATTGACCTCGACGTTCCGTGGCCGCGGCTCGCACGTTCACAACGCCACTCGCCAGTACCTCGCCCACATTCGCGACAAGGCCGAGGAGGCTGTTTCTCATTCTCGCGAGCGGGTGCCCTCCGACGTGAGCAAAGGCAAGGAACCCGAAGTCATACGCCCAAACCCTCCTTCCCCTCCCACGATCATCTCCGACTCCGCCGTTCAGGACACGGAAGCTGGGTGGGAGTCTGACGAGGCGGAGGGATCGGTCTCCGGCTCTGCCTTGAAGCCGAAGCGAGGGAGCGTAAACATCCCACGTCGCGGCCGAAGGCGCAACTCGATGCGTCGCTCGTTGCACACTGCCCGAGCCCACGCCGGCGAGGAGGACCGTGGACGGCAGCCTCGCCCAGAGGTCATCATTCCCGAGTCTCCGCAGTCAAAGAGCCGTGCGCACTCGGCGTCGCCGTCGGTGCGCTGGGCTGACGAAACGGCCCGGGGATCGAGGGCGAACAGCCCACGAAGGGTAGCCTTTGACGTCTCCTCTCCCACTTCGACTAAGAGCAACCGAAACTGAGTATGTTACTTGTTGCACGCCCACTTTATTATAGAGCAGTCTGAGCATATTTCCAATAACCAATGTACATTTATCGGCTGTTTCGCAACTTCTTGAGTGTGAATCGCGGGCTGAGGTAGTCTTGGAAAGTCATCCCTCTCTCGTCGTGGACGGTGATACCATGACGTTGTAAGAGCACCGCAAGCTGTAATATAGTTCCCAGCTCCTTGATGCCGGTAGGCGCGTGCAAAGGCTCTGGATGACCTTCGGCGAAATGGAATGGCGAAGCAATGAAGCTGTCATCTTCCAGCCCAGGACTATTCCACATCCGTCCCATCACCAAGTGGACCTCCTTCACATTCGTCCTGACGTGGCCCGCAAGAAGTCCAGAAAGCATTTCATCGATTGGAACCTCCAGGTCGTCTTGGTCCATTTCGTCCCCGGTCAGATATACTGGGAGTTTCAAGGTGGTCATGGATGGTGGGAGGCAAGAGATCAAAGAGGGGTCCAGCCTGCCGCATGCTTGAAAGCTCAATCGAGATGCTTTGACGGCGGGTAGAACCTGGTTGTATAACTCTGGCGTCACTATGATGCTGAGGTCGTCGATTGTGGGGTGGGCCAACAAGAAATGACAGAGCAGCTCTGGCCTCTCCGTCTCGTCGTCGTCGTCGTACTCCTCCCAGTCGTCTTCGTCCTCGTCACTATCCTCGTCGAGATTGCTGACGTTGGTGTGTAGATGGGCGAGCCGCAGCTTTGGGAAACAACAAGCGCTGAGAAATCGGATGGCGTGATGGTTGGAACGCGGCCACGGCGTATCCAGTTCGAGCCAGGTAAGCTCCTCCAAGTGTGGCAGATCCCATGGTGCGGCGCTCTTGAGTTGAGCATAAGGTTTCCGCATCCCTCGCTCGAAGGTGGTGATGATGCGCCGAAGTCCTAGAAATGAACCCACCAAGCGCACATCTTGTAGGTTATACGTCTCAAGAACTTGTAACGACTTGGCGCACGAGAGGCTCAGCATCTGCAGCACATCGTCCGGCGTTTCGGTGAGCTGCATATTGATGAACTGCATATCGTTGAGCTGCGCAGATCGAAGAGAGGTCATGCGTGACAGCAGGTGATGCAGGGCCAGATATTGTTGGGAATCTATCGAGCCTCCCCACGAAATTTGGATGTTGCGAACACTTGCCCAGTAATTTTGCCCTTGTGCCTCGTAATGCCTGAGTCAATCCACGAGACGATAAGTCCTCTTGTCGCGCAACTGAAGGTACAGTGCGATGTTCCAGAAAGTCATCGGGAGCGCTACTTCCTAGAATAACTCTCAATCTGTCTCGTCCATGTGGTACGAGAAGGGTAGTTACTCACCTTCCATTGACGACAGACGCGCATGATTTTAGATAGCAGAGTAATCAAATTTGCATTCCTATCTTCTCTCATACTATCCTGAACCCATTCGAAGATGTGCATCAAGACATCATTCGAGAGGCGGGCTACTGGAGTGGCCATATCGAGCACGGCGGTCGTGTAGCTGCAGAAAGTGACTGCAGTGCCTCGTCAGCCGCTGAGTGCAAAAGGCGGAAGTCGTGATGAGCGGAGAATCCAGGAGGCGATGACGACAACCAGTTCAGGATTTCGTGGCTCGGAGGCAGGAAAGGTGAGAGAGACCTTGGGATGATTAGCGCAAGAGACAAGAAGCGTTGCGCCCACAGACTTCCTTGGCCGGACGCGTCACACGTGATCGCGCGTACTCTTTCCGCAGACCTCGCCAACCGACTGCCCGCCGCTTTCAGATGTGCTCTTGAGCGAGCGATTTACGAACTATAGGCGTATAGACCACGCCGCCATCCTAAACCTCGTCTTTTTATTCTTCCTCGCTCTCATCCTCGCACTCTCGTCCATCACTGGGACCCGGGCTCGTCTGCATACACCCGCCTGAAAATGTCGTATCCGACGTACCATAACTACGAGGACCAAGGCGTTTACTATGTTGACTCGCAACAACACGGTCGGCGGGCAACCGGCGCGTACAACCCGGGCGGGTGGGATCCAAGGCTCATGGGTGGTACGTGCTAGCGTGCACTTTCCTCTCTATCACCCTCACACATCCTCTTCCCAGATCCTACAAGACACCCCGGCTATGCTATGCACCCCAGCATGCTTCAGTATCCCCCCACTCCTTACCCCGAACAACGACCACGAACAACTTCTGCGACAGTCGGCGCATACGCGCCGAGCCCATATTATCCGCACGAATCGGGCCTCCCGCTCTCCTATGGTACGAACAAGAGCAAGCCGTGTGCGACCCGGTACTTTCAACCCGACCGCACCGTGGAGCTGAGGTGCACTCGGTGCCTCGAATGGATCACCTCGAATACGACGAACCCTGACAGCGTCTCCGCCCACGGCTTTGC
>LCTX01000637.1:10099-36325 GCA_002233555.1 Limonomyces culmigenus | reverse complement strand
ACCGTCCTTACGCTCCTGGCCGCTGCCGCACTCGCCCGTAGGTGCTCTCACGCAGGTTTAAGTTCCCGCGTAATTTGAGCGTCTCGTGGCAGGTAGCACCGCGGCGCTTTCCGGAAGCCAGTGCTTGACGGCGACGAGCTACCAGTTCAGCACGGTCCTCACGAGCACCTTCCTCGTCAACGCGACCACTACGAAGACGACGACGAGCACGCCGACGCACACCGAGGTCCTCACGGTCACGCGTGCGTGCTACGAGACCCGGAGCCGCAGACCTCGCTAACGTATAAGACTTCAGAGACGCTGCCGGGATTCGGGTGCACGTCCACCCTGCACAACACCGGCACAGGCACGCGGACGACCACGGCCGTGGCGACGCAGACGGTGACTGTGACGGAGGTGACGCTGGCGAAGACGGCGGCGACCACGACGGTGATCTTCACCACGTTCGCACAGGCACCGTAGATCTGCTAGTGCATGTAGCATATATCGCCAGTACAGTGATGGCGAAAGGGAAAGGGCAAGGTTAAGATGACTCTGGTCCAGGCGGCGGGTCTTTCGACACTTGTTGCCTCCTTACCCTTGCTCTTACCTCCACACACATATACCCCGCATGGCAGCTCCACTCGCGACTGAAGACACCGAGTTGATCGACCGGCACGTCCAAAACTCGCTCGCCTACCTGAACGCCGTCAAAACCGAGGGCGGCGAGGAGACGCACGCGCAGTTCCTGGCCATAATGACGGACTTTAAGAAACAGCAGTGCGTGCGCCCCTCCCGATCGGCAGCCGCGTCTCTGATGCACGGCAGGATCGAAACGCCCGGGGTGATGGAGCGCGTTCGCACACTATTCCAGGACCACCCCACCCTCATCCCCGGCTTCGACGTCTTCCTCCCTCCCGGCTATCACATGTAAACGAACCAAGAACATGTGTTGCAATGATGTACTTCTACTAGCAGCGGGTATCTCAGAAGTCGTAGCCCTCGACCTTGAAGTGCTCGCCGTACGTGAGGAAGCTCTCCATGATCTTCAGGATCGGGTCGGGCAGGCCCATGCTCCGGAGCGTGTACGCGATCTTCGTGTGCCCGTGCACCTGCCCGAGCTTGAAGAAGCACTTTGCGATCGTTGTCGGGTACTGCCAGTGCCCCCGTCAGTCTCCGCTCGAGGCCGGCTGGCACAGCCGCACGCACCGTCATCTCCGTGTAGTCGCCGTACTGGTACGCGGCGACGCGGATCGCGGTCTGGAGCGTGCGTGTGAGGTCGCCCTCGTCCGCATAGACCTCCATGAGCTTGAGCCACGGCTTGCGCGCGTAGCGCGGCGCGTCGAGGCAGCGCTGGAACGCCTCCTTCGCCTCCTCCTTGTGGTGCAGGCGCAGGCCGAGCTCCGCGAGGATCTCCCACTCGAGCCCCGTCTTCCGGTACGCGATGTGCTGCGTCTTGAAATGCGCGACCTCCGCCCGGAAGATCGTCCATACTCGCAGGTCCTCGTACAGCACCATGAAGAGGTTGTCGAGCCACCGCTCGCACAGCCGCTTGTTACTGAACGAGAATGTGTCCGCCGCGGCAGGTTCGGTGGTGACTGCGGTGCCCTCGGGCCCCGCGGCGGCCTGCACGGGCCGCTCGAGCACGGGCGATGGCTCGTCCACGTCCGCCTCGGACGACGTGTCAAGCGTGCCGTCCGAGCCGGGCGGCGACGGCGCGCGGTCCGAGTCACTGCTGATCCGGATCGTCGGGATCTCGGGCGCCGCCGCGGTCGGGGACGCCGTCTTCGCCGCCACATCATCCACGGACGCCATCCCGCGCGTGCTCGCGTCGTCGTCCGCGTCCGGGACGGCGAGCGCGGGCGCGGCCTTCTGCATGCGGTACTCCTCCTCCATGACGAACACGGCGGAGCGCGTGCGGAGGAGCTCGTCCCAGCCGATATGCGAGACGAGGCGCGTGAGGAGCGCGTACGCGCGCGCCCACGTCCCGCGCAGGCCCGGCGCGGGCAGCCGGAGCAGCGCGGGGTCCGCCTCGTCGTCCTCCGTCTTTGCGCGGTCGGGCAGCACGTCCAGGATCGCCTGCCGCGTGGGCAGGTGCACGCGCGCGGGCGTGAGCGCGCGGTGCGCGTCGCGCCCATTGAACGTGAACATCGGGCACGAGTTGAGCGTGAGCAGCGCGTTCTCGTAGTCGCCGAGGTCGATGTACACGCCCGTGATCTTCTCCCACGTGACAAACTCGCTCGGCGCGCAGTTGACGGCCTGGCGCGCGAGCCGGAGCGCCCACTCGTGCTTGCCCTTGCTGCGCAGGAACTCGCACTGGACGTGCAGGAGCGGGTACGCGCCCGGCGTCGCGCGCAGCGCCGCCGCCATCACCTGCGCGGCCTTGACCTCCTCGTCTGCGCGCGTCAGTGCGGAAGTAGCGGAGGGAGGGGGGCAGGCGGACTCATGCCGAGGTACGCGGTGGCGAGGAGCGCGTTCACCTCCGGGTCCTTGGCCGCGAGGCGCTCGAAGAGGTTCGCGGCGCGCTGCCAGCGCCCGCTGTCGCCGAAGTACTTGAGCACGGCGGCCGTCAGGTGGTTGCTCACGACCGTCGCGACCTGGATCTCGGGGTCCGAGCCGACCTGCCACCCTTTCCGCCCATCAGCGCCCCCTCTTCCGTTTTGCATGCCCGCGCGCACGCACCCTGCGGGAAGAGCGCCTCAGCGGCCTGGAGGAAGCGGTCCTCGGTCTCGGGCGTGGTGAGCGGGTCGAGGCGGCGGTACGCGTCGAGCCAGAACGCGGGGTCGTCCGCGTACAGGATCGCGCGCAGGACCGCGGACACGTACGTCTCCGCCCACAGCGCGGGCGTCGCCTCGTGCCGCTCGCCGCGCAGGTCGATCACGTACGCCGCCACGCCGCCGGGGATGCGCACGTCCACGCGCACGTCTACGCGCGAGAACGCGTTGAAGCAGCTACTGCCGTCAGAGCTGCGCAGTACGCTCAACAGACAGAGAGACGGACCAGTACGAGCCGTTGCGGACCTTCCAAACGGGGCCGGAGGAGAACCAGGTGGCCTTGTCCGCGACGGCGTACGTGAGCGAGTTGATGTACGCGGCGAGCGAGGCGGACGAGGACGCGTCGACGCCGGAGACAAAGTGGTAGGAGCCCAGGTCGGCGCTCCCGCTCTTGCCCGTACTCTTCACGACGTGGCAGAGGTCCGGGGGCCCGAGCTCACGAAAGGTTGCTGTGTGAGTATGAGGAGGGGGCAGTAGCAGAGCGCACGATCGCACGCACAGAGCGCCTCGGTGCGCGCGGTCAGAGCCTCGCCGAGCTCGACCTGCGATCGATGGAGGCGTTCAGAATCTAGCATATATTCATCCCAACACTGCCAACCTCGAAGAGTTCGGGGACGTCCTTGAACGTCGCTTCCGCCATGGCAAGTCGCGGTCAAGAGGGCTGGCGCCTGTCTCGCTCTGCCCATGTCCCTCTGATCCGCCTTGCCCGTATGTCGTTCTCGCCCCCGCCGCGCAGGCTCTCGACGTCGAGCAAGCGCGAGGAGGACCTCATCAACGCGTACGAGGCCGAGGAGGAGCGCATCATCAACATCCTCTCCCGCAAGCTCGAGCAGGCAAGTCCCTGCCAACTGTCTTCTATACTCTGCACACAACCCCTCATGCAATACAGCTCCGCGAGGAGAAGATCCAGCTCGAGTCCGCGCTCGAGCACGAGTCCGGCGGGCTCAGCGCGCTCCGCGCGCCCGAGGACCCCGCGCTCGACGCGCTCCGTCGCGAGAACGCCGGCCTACGCACCCGCCTCGCCGACGCCGAGCAAGCCGCGGCGCGCTCGGCCCGGCTCGCACAAGTCTTCCGCGCCGAGCTCGTCCGCGTGCGCTTGCCCGCCCTCCGTTCCCTGTGCGCATGCTGAACGGACGCAGGCCGGCGTGCCCGTAGACCGCCTGCTCGACCCGCCCTCGCGCCCCTCGAGCGCGATCCCGATCCAGCGCCCGTCCTCGCGGATCCACGCGCCACAAGCCGACTCGGCGTCGCCCAGCCCGACGGTCTCGCCGCTGCTGTACACGGCCGCGAGCGCGGGCACGAACCTGACGACGCCGCCGTCCGAGGGCTCCCTGCACGCGACGCCGCCCAATGGCGACCGCATCCTGACGTACCCCGCCGCGCCGCCGCCGTCGCTCTCGGCCTCGCCTGTCGTGCACACCGGGCCCGGCTCGCCCGTCGTGTACACCTGGTCCGGCTCGTATCCTGCGTCGCCGCCGTTCATGGTGTCCGGGCCGACCTCGCCGTACGCGGGATCTCCGGTCGAGAGCCGGAGCCACAGCCGCGGACGGGGCCGCGTCGTCGAGACGGGCTCGTTCCGCCCGCGGAGGACCGCGCCCGCTGCCAGCGCGGAATAACCCCTGCAAGTCCGGAATGACACCACGGATCGGATACCCCTCGCCTCTCTGCTGTACTGTACACTACCCCTGCCGTGCTTATATCCAGGCCATCTTTGCTCACACGCTCAGAACGGCTCGGTCACCGTCGTCGTCGTCGTCGCCACAGCCGTCTTGATCGCCGTCACCGTAACCGCGCCCGTGCGCACGACGGTCGTCGTGCGCGAGAGCGTCTGGTAGGGCGCATACGTCCAGGCGCTGCACACGAGCGGCTCGCTCGTCGCCGTCGCTATGCGTCCATCAGCCTCGAGCGTATGCGCTAGGATGGAGACGGACACGTGGCTTTGAGCACGACGGTGTGCGTCGCGGTGGTCGTCGTCGTGCGCGTGACGGTCGTGTTGAAGGCGTACGTGCTCGTGAGGTCCGTCGTGTACGGGTACTGCGTCGACGTCGATGTCGTCGTGCACGCTTGTGCGTCTAGGGGGTGCGGTCGGTCATCGAGCGGATGTGGGGGGTGGGATGGGACGCACGGGCGAGGGCGGCGGCGGAGAGGAGCACCGCGAGTATGGCGAAGGGGGACAACATCGTGAGGGCTGCTGGCCCTGGTGGACTGAAGGCGAGAGGCTATATGGGCGCGACAGGCGTGCCAGAACTTTCTCACACGCTGCAGGCGAGCATCATTTCGAGGTCTGATAATGAATGGGCGAGCGCGGTGCGAAGCATAGTTCCCAGCTACAGAAGAGTTCAACTGCACTACTTGACGTCCACCTTGAGCATGTGGCTCGAATGCAGGCGTGAAAATACTCGTTGAAGCTGGACGCACGGGTCAGACGAAATGTCGGTAGAAGGCTTCCTTACTGTGATAGAGACAGTGAACCGCTTGAGACACAAGAACGCAGGCCCATTGAAGAGCTCGGCGAGGCGCCACCATCCTGCGGTACCTAGGCTTTCGGCGGTCATGGGCTCATCCACCGTTAGCTCAAGCTTTATGTGCTCTATGAAACGAGAGCCTGCGCCAGCCAGGACCTGGCCCAAATCCTCGGCTATGTTCTCGTCTTGGTCAACGACTCTCCAGACCAAGTGTTGTAGACGGGTATTGTATTGCAGAAAGATGGAAGCGGTACCTAAGATCTCGTATCAGAGCCAATCAGGGAATGTATGTACTATGAACGCGCCTTGTAGACCCAGTCGAGAGCGGAGCGCAACATCAAACATCCGTAAAGAAGGACCTATCATTCGAAGCGACGCGCAAGCTACCTCAATCTCGGTGGAATCGATGGCCAAACTCAAGCGTTCTATGCGGCTGCCATCAACAAAGGGATTGGGGCCCCGGGGCACCAGGTCTGTGTCCACAAAATGATGGAACCCGGGGATATCGACCTCGAGGTAACGCTTCAGTGGGAGCGTGTGGCCCGGTGTCTTCGCCATCTTATGGGACGTGATAGCCACAGTTTTCAATTTTGTTCTTGGTATGAGGTAGTCTGTCTCGAACGGCAGGGACTCCGCGGCCATCCATTCGCCGGCCACTCGCTGTTCGGTGACGTTGAGAAAGCACGTGCGCCCTAACGCATGCGCATCTTTGCGGAAGAAGAACGTGATGAGCTCCAAGCACTCCAAATTGTCCAGAAGCTTCGATAGGGTCCGCCAGGATTGTATGTTGCGCACAGCGAGGTGTAGGAAAGGGTTACTTGTTCTGATAGCCAGACATTTGACGCGGCCAGGTAGACATGGAGAACTCTCCAGCACTTCAATTAAACGGCGCAAAGCGGTTGGGCTCCGGATCTCGACCCTGCCGAACAAGTGCGTCTGAGCGGCAGGTGTCCAGGACGAGTGAACGCAGGCGCAAATACGGAGCGCTTCAGCATCATCGTGCAGATAATCGACGATGCGGTCCACGAGCTCGACGGGCAGATGTTTTGGACTCTGAACAGCCATTATGAGAAATTAGACGCAACGAGGCGATAGGTGTGGGCGGAAGGGAAAGACAAGAGCGATGAGGAGCACGTGCTCGCAGTCCGTTTCTTCTCGCTTACATAACAACTGCCCTGTTGCGTCTGCCCATCATCTTGACAGTAGCCAGTCCACCATACATCATCGGAGACTTGCAGTACACTCGTACGATATACACGATCCGTGCTGTGAACAATGCGTGCCGTGGGTGCCCCCAAACGCTCAGTACGGCTCGGTCACGGTCACCGTCGTCGTCGCTACGGCCGTCTTGGTCGCGGTCACGGTCACCGCCGCCGTCTGCACGGCGGTCGTCGTGAGCGTAAGGAAGAATGGGTTATAGGTGAACACGGTGCACACGAGCGGGTCGCTCGTCGTCGTCACTGTCAGTAATCCCATCAGCGTTGGTGGTGGCGCGGAACAGGAAAGGCGCACGCGTGGCTTTGACAACCACGGTGTGCGTCGCAGTGGTCGTCGTCGCGTGCGTGACGGTCCTGTTGAAGATGGCTGTGCTCGTGAGGTACGAGGTGGAGGGGTGCTGCGTTGTCGTCGACGTCGTCGTGCACGCGGTTTGCGCGTCTAGAGGGCGCTGTCAGTCATCTCGCGGGTGGGCGGGAGCGCACGGGGTGCACGGGCGAGGGTGCCGGTGGCTAAGAGCGTGAGTGCGACAAGGGGGAGCTTCATGGTGAGGGCCGGGCGCTGTGGAGAGCATCGAACGCGATGATATAACTTATGGGCGCGACAGGCGTGCTGGGACGTGGTCCCCGCGCGCTGCAGATCAGGTGTGACAGGAAGCTGTGCATGGTGCCTTCTCACGGAATGCCCCGCGCAGATCAAAGCAAGTCGAGATGGGCGTCGTGCGCAGGGAGGTGTATGCATACGATGTAGTGGTCTGACAGGACGAGGCGGCATCTGAGTATGATGGTCAAGCCAGGGCGATATCACGAACAGGCGGCGCCGGCAGCGGCGACGAGTGCAAGTGAGGCACGGAGGAGCATGATTTAAGAACAAGGATCAAGAGTCCTCGACAGAAACGCGTGCAGGCTTCAGGGCAGCAGCGACACGCGTTCCTCACAGCTCGGATTGTGCATGTCGTGCGAGTGAATGGATAGTCACAGGTGATGCACGAGTTCTTCCGAGTCAGCAGTGCTTTTACCGCCTAGTACTTACGGTGGATTGGCCGGTGTTGCGATGATGGCCAGAAGCAACAGAAGAGGGGTTATGTAAGCGGGGACCCATGGCCGGATCGCGAGCACGTGCTGCTCATCGCTCTTGTCTCCGGCCCCCTTCCACGTCGATCGGCTCATTGCCTGTACTTTCTCATGACGGCGATTAGCCTGCCCATCGAACTCGTGGACCACATCGCTGGTTATCTGCGTGATGATGCTGAGGGACTCCGTGTTTTCGCTTGCGTTCACTCGTCCTGGACACTTGCCGCTCAAACGCACTTATTCAACAGGGTCGAACTCCGGAAGCCAACTACTCTGGATCGCTTGATCGAGGTATTGAAGAGCGCTCCACATCTACCAGTCCTTATCAAATGTTTGGCACTCAAACCAAACGCCTCTTTCCTGTACATCACTATGCGCAGAACACAATCCCTCCTGACTCTATCGAAGCTTCTCGACAACTTGCAGTGCTTGGAGCTTATCCACTTCTACTTCGTCAAGGAAACGTATGCTTTTGGGCGCACGTGTTTTCTCAACATAACTGAACTGCGAGTGGCCGACGCATTGTCCGGGCATTGCGCGGAGTCCCTACTATTCGAGACCAGCTTCCTCAAACCTAGAACTAGGTTGGAACTCGTGTCTCTCAGGCACCATCCGATAAAGCAGACACTAGGGCATACACTCCAGCTCAAGCATTACATTCGTGTTGATATCTCCGGATATGGTGGCTTCGTGGAGACAGACTTGGTGCCGCAAGGCCCCGATGCCTGTAATGAAGGCAGCCGCATAGAACACTTGCATCTGGCTATCCATTGGACCGAGACTGCGGTAGCTTGCGCGTCACTTCGGATGATGGGCTCTTCTTTGCGGACGTTTGATGTTGTGCTCATGTCTCGTCTGGATCCAGAAGGCGAGTCAACCGTATACGCTGTTCTTGCGTGATCCTGACACGGTATCTCAGGTACCCCTCCTAGCCTCTTAAGATTCAATACAAGTTTACAACATCTCGTCTGGACAGTCGATAACAAGTGTACCGTCATGGTCGACGATTTTGGCCCGGTTCTTGCCGGCGCAGGCTCCCGTATCATAGAGACCATAACGCTGAAGCTAAGTCTGTATGACTATCTGCCTGCACAAATCCTAGATGCCGCAGAATGGAGGCGCCTCGCCGAGCTCTTAGCAGGGGACGCGTTTTCGAGCCTCAAGCTGTTCAATATCTCAATCACAGTGTGGACGCCCTCCACTAGCCAAATTCCGCAACAGATCAGCCTGCTTCAAAAGGCGTTTGCACGTCTGCATGCAACCCATATCCTGAAGGTCGATGTACAACATGACACATGGTAGCTCCTGCACGCGTGGCACTGACATCTTCGTGACTTGATGTATAGTTTCCTCGCTCACAAGTTATGAGTTTTTGTCGTTTGTTCAACCCTTTGGTTCAGGGTGAAGATGGATGGATCAACGAGGAACAATGTACGAGGAGGAACAATGAGATCACGTTCATGACGCGACCTGTCACATCACGGTCACGTTGATGTCAATACACCGCCGCGCTCCGCAACGACGCGTCTGACTCTTGCCCTCCTCCCACTCGCGCGTCGCGACGTCTCTGGCTCGCGTGCTCGGCTGTAGCAATGTCATATAATCCATACTCATTCGACCAGTACACCTCAACGCCCACGACGCCCACAACCGCGTATCCGTGGGAGACTGAACAACCTCAACTCGACCTCGCTGGCGTGCTTCAAGGGCAAAGTCATCCTCAAGCACACGCGCAACCGCCGTTTGATCCCAGTCAGCTTCAAGTCCTTCAAGTTCCGCCCGTGCACCGAGCAACAGCGTATCCGTCCGAGCCTCTTAGTGCTGGTGGTCTCAGTTCTGGTCGCGCGGGCTCCGCGCCCGCCGACGTGGTTGCCGCCTCAAGGGCAGATGGCATGGGTTCTGGCGCTCTGTCATCGCCGGTGGCATATGTTCCCGTGCAGAGCCTGACGAGCTCGTCGATGACGGCGCATGCGCAGGCTACGGAGCCATCTCGTCCGGCGAGTGCGATGTCTACGATCTCTTTGCGGCCCGCGAGTCGGGCCGGTGCCGCGGGTTGGGGAGCGAGCGGCCCAGTGAGAGCGCCCAGGACGTATGGGAGTGCAGAGGGTGGTCACGGTGCGCATCCGTATCGGCGGACGAGTGGTGGGGGAGGCGTCGCGAGTGGGAGCGGTGCGGGTGCGGGGACGCCGCGCCAGTCCCCAGAGGCGTCGGGCTCGTTGAGTGTGCCGCCACAGACTACCCCCGCAATGCCACGAGAGACGCCGCCTGTGACTCAGCTCAGATTCCTGCATTACCAGGGGCCGACGCCGAAAGCGCCGCTCCCGTCGGCGACCACGATGGGATGCCCGGCGGGAGGTAGCCGGCGTGCATCTAGCACGAGCCGTACGCCTTCGATTGCTCCGTCTTTGAGTACTTCCAGCCAGCATGAGCATCCTCCGTTCGCACCAAGGTGCGTCACCTTCTCTGAACAACCTTCGAGTCTAGACAATGTCCCCAGTCATCTTGCTGGACCCGCAATGACGACACCCTCCAAACCTCCACCACCCCTCAACACTGCCTACCCACCACCCACGACCATTCCTCCTCACTCCCAGGCCGCTCGTTCAGGAGAGCCGCGTTCACGTGTCTTCCACCTGCGTGCGGACGTGCACTACGACCCACCAAGCCGTATCATGACTGTCATGATGGAGGTGCCAGGTGTGCGCAAGAGCGACCTGCGAGTCACTCTCCATCGGTGTCCGTTCAGCCGGGTGAAGCAGCTTACCGTCCGAGGGCACGCGACACCAACGTTCCCAGAGGAGGGCTCGGGATACTGCTTGCGCGAGCGACGCTTCGGCGACTTTGTCAGGTCCGCGACTGCGCCTCTGTCAGGTCGTGGCTCAACCCTGACACGATATTTACGTAGGACATTAACGCTCCCACCCGATACGATGGTGAGTTCGTCGCGTGACCGTCCTCGCCTGTTTGCTCGTCTGCTTCACGGCTTTCGCATTGCTTCACGGCTCCACGCATTGGAGCACCTCGTGCTGATCAACCGCTTGCAGAAGGACGACGTGTTCGTGGGCGTGGAAGACGGCGTGTTGACCATCAAGATTCCGGTCGGTCCGCCTGCTGCACTCGAAGATGCAGTCGAGATTCCGGTACGGTGAAGGAGCGGTGGTCGAGAGGGGAAGGAGCAGGAGTGGAGTGGAGAGAGAAGTCGCAGGCTCATATATGTCTATGCAGTTTTGTTACCATGCTGGATACGTTCGTATGCATGCATATCTTAATGAATGAATATCTTGTTGCTTTCGTGCAGGCAGACGCGTGGGCGCGGGGAAGGACATCGGATCTGGGGAACCGTCGAACAGTGAGTGGACCCGGGTGCGACTACCGGTCCATGGTCCCGAACCATATTTAAGCAGGCTCCAAGAGAGCAGCGTCATGGGCCTATGCCCCCTAGCACATATCTATGTCTCTGCGGCTCATTATACCTCTTGTCTACCTCCGGCGGTTGCGTGGCGGCAAGCCGAACGATGACCCGGAGAAGATCATGCCTCGAACGCGGTCGCTGCGCTCGACGACGGGGCCGACCTCGCTCGGTCTACCACTAACGCAGACCCGAAACACGATGGATAGGGCACTACCTGGTATGATCGACGATGATACCGACGGCACTGGCACCATCTTCCTCCCGCGTTACCGGTGGACGCCTCTGATAGCGGGCGTCCTCATCCCCTTTTCGATCTTGCTCGAGATACCGGGCACGACCGAGCGCTGGTACGTTCGCACCTACGGCAACGATATCGTGGAGACGCAGCCGAACCCCATCATCCTCAACGCCGGCCTCACTCTCTCCCTCATCTCTGCTGTCTTCGCAACCGCCTGTCTCATCCTCCGCTTCCTCGAATGGCGCATGAAACTCGTCACTTTGCTTTGCATCGGGTTTCTTAGCTTCCACGGTTCGTCTGTATGTTAAGTACGAGAAACCCTGGCTGACCGTTCCTACAGACATCATTAACACCATCGCTGTGACCGTATTCGGTGTACAGCACCGTTTTAACGACGGGTTCACCTACGGCCAAGCCTTCTGGATCACGGTGTGCAGCACTATAGTGTCTACCATAACCAACATCTCTTTAATCACGGACTACGTTCATACTACAAAATTCTCTGAAAGCGGTGAGTGACAGGCGCAAACGTGCGAACCGACTCCTTGCTGACCAAGAGCTCAGGAAGCGGGTTGACCAGGAAACAGCGATCCCTCATTATAGTCGTGATCTGTTTCCTCGTCTACATATCTTTCTGTAGTATCATCAACGTCTATGTCGTCGCGATTAACCACGACTTCCTCGAAGCACTCTACTACTCATTGGTCACCATCCAAACTATCGGGTTTGGCGACATTGTCCCGCATAACTCGGGAGGTCGTATCTGGACATGTGTCTACGCAACCTTCGGTGAGCAAGAACTTATTCTCACTCGTGCTGGAACTTACCCAACACGCAGGCATCGTGTTCCTCGGCGTTGTCGTCGGTATGCTCAGCGAAACCGTCCTTGAAGCACTCCAGGCCGGCTACATAAGACGTGTTGCGGAGGTCCGCCTCCGACGGCGCGAACTCATCAAACGACGCAAGCGCAAGTACCGATGGCGGAAGGCCGTCGAGGCACGGCTCCGCGCTAAGGGCGCGCCCATCTGGACAGGTCCGCAGGGCCAGACCTCGATGCACTCGCCCCCGACGTCCACGCTCGGGTCCATGTTCGCGGCCCTGTCCGGCCGGAACACCGTGGGCGCTGGGCGCGGCAGTGCACGTGCTCCCCTTCGTCTCAATGTGGCAGCTTTGACGCAAGAGGAGCTCCACGCCGCGGCGCGCGAGGCAGAGATGCCGAGCCGCACTAAACATGAGGGGCGTGGACGAGCCCTCGAGCGCGGTGCCCCCGATCAACCCGCACCCGAGCGTAGTGACTCCGCAGACTCGGCGAACATGGTGTTTTCCAAGTCATTCGAAGAGTATAAAGACAATCTTGAGTCCGAGAAGACGAAGCAGTTCTTGGCGCGGGTATGCACATTGCATCTCATCCATTTCGGAAGAAGTGACTGATAGCCCACCAGGTGTCTTTAACGTGCATAGCATTCTTGATCTTCTGGATCGGCGGTTCCCTTATCTTCATGAAGACAGAAAGCTGGTCATTCGGAGTCAGCATGTACTTTTGTGAGTACACGTATCTCCGCATGCTGAGTTCGAGAGCCTAAATCGAAATAGGCTACATCACTTTCACGACTATCGGTTTCGGTGGGTCATTTGATCCTCCATTGTCGGGAACCATCTCTAACGGTCACCCTCATAGGCGATTACCACGTCAGCACTGGTGCAGGCCGAGCAGTATTTGTGTTCTGGGCTCTGCTCGGAGTCGCTGCAATGACCACCCTCATTTCCGGTACAAACGTGCCTTCATCTCATCTCCTCCTTTCACTGACCACGAAGCACAGTCGTTGTCGATGCATTCTCGGCCAAGTACAAGTCCGTACTCTCCCTGCGGACATTGGAGAAGGCCATCAAGAAATACCGGCGACGGCAACTCTCAGTTAATGCCGTGCCTTCGATTGCATTCTCGACGACAGGGCTCTCAGGGCTAGGACCATACGTCTCCTCTCCATCAGGCTCGAAGACTAGTCTGCCGGGCGCTACGCCAGCGGACGACACTGCCAGTCAACATTCCCGCACTGCTCGCGAAGCACTTGAGCTCCTCCCGACCGAGATCCTTGAACAGGCTCGGGAGCTCGAGGAGCGCGTGAAATACTTTGCGATGCTCAGCCAGAGGAAGAAGGACGATCGCGAGCACAGCCCTGCGCGAGTTCCGGCCAGCCTGCAACGCTTGATGCACGACATCGCTCATGTCGAAGGCGTGCCATCTCGAGTCCAAACCGATGCGTTTCATGATGAGGACGCCCGCCAGGTCCGTGCATGAAGCTCGTGGCATCTCATCGTGGGCTAACCTTATCTTGTGATCAGGCTCTGTTCATGTTGAGTGTAGAAGGTACGCAGCAGTCATAGGCCCTTGCCAATCTCATGAGATCTCATGCAAATAACAGAAGCGCTGCACAAGATGATCGGAGCCGCGGAGCAATCCCTATCTATGCTAGCCCAGCGTGACCGAGTCCGCGCACGAGCAGGCGGTCGGCGATCGACCACCGATCTCAGCCTTGCTGCGGCATCGGAAGCTGCAACATCAGATCGCGAGAACACCATCGCCCGCGGCCGCAAGTCTCTTATCAGCATCGTGACAGATCCTATAGAGGAAAGACAAGTGTCGATGGCACCAGCGCCCATCCCAGAGGAGCCGTCTGTTGATAACAAATAGGCGTTCGCTCGCCAGTTCATGACATCGCTTTTTTACATGTTTTCCCTACCTTGCATGTTTGTATGTCGTATGTAGACTATGGCCTCACTGATTCGGTGACGACTATGTAGCTGTTATATTGTAGCCTATGGTACTTCGTCGTTGGCATGAACTTCCATCATCCATAACTATGTAAGAAACGGTAGTGATGACATGCAATCGCAAACCCGAGTTTGCAGTGTCCAAGGAAAGTGAGAAAGAGTGTGAATGTCCTAGAAGAAGGAGGCGAGAAGAGAGGCAACAAGCAGCGCGCCAAACGCGGGCGGTGCCAGCGTGAGGGCACCGCTCGACGGTGACGGGCTCGCGCTGTCCGAGCTGTCAGCGCTGCCAGTTGTGTTCGACGAGGTCGATGAGGTCGCAGAGCCCTTCGCGGCTGTGCTAGTCGTGTTGACGCTCGCGGGGAGAACGGCTACGTCCAAAATGGGTTGGTCACCAATCTGTCCGTTGCCGAGGATGACCATGGAGCCCTTGGACGGCACGTCATTGACGACCACGAACAGGAAAGCCGGGCCGGGCTGGAACAGGTTCGCGTTCGGGGCTGCCTGGGCCGTGTGGAGGACGACCGAGCCGTCCTCCTTGACCGTGTAGGTGGAGTTGAGCTCCATGTAGCGCTGACCCATGTTCATGGCGTGCGTGGTCCAGCCGGGGCGGAGAAGGACAACCTTGGTGTTCGCGGCAGCATCGTTCGAGGAGCCCGAGTACGAGGAGGCCGGCAGGGTGATGTCGAAGGCCGGACCACCGTACGAGATCGCCTTCGGTAGGCCGGAGGGGATGGGGCGAACCGACTTGTAGTACGACGGGTAGAAGTACTCGGCCTCGTAGGTGGTGTTGAAGACGGTGTCCAGTGCGACGTCAACGTTCGGGTTGGAGCCGGCGACCATGACGGCGCCATCCGGGAGGAGGAGCGCGGTCGAGTGGTAAAGACGGGGAATTGTCGAGGCACCCATGCCGTCATTCGACCAACGCTTGCCCTTCGGTGCGTTCGGGTCGTAGATCGAGGGCGTGAATACCGGGTCGGACGCCAGCGAGAAGCCGTACGGGTTGTTGTTGGACGTGTGCGTGATGTTGGAGTAACCGGCCGTTCCGTTCGCAGCGCCGTTGATCATGAGGAGCTTGCCGGTGGGGAGGATGATGAACTGGCCCATGGTGCGACCGTGGATCATGTCGTCGTCCTGCACGTACACCGGGCTGGACCCGTCCGTCGGCTCAGGGGTGATACGCTGGCAGTCCTTCGACGCCGGGATCTCCCATGTGTTGGCGGCCGGGTAGCTGTAGTCACCCCACTGCTCATCGTCGAGGTAGGCACCACCGCAGAAGAGAACCGTCGGGTTGTAGTTGTTCTCCGGAGTGAGCGGCAGCATGGCAACGCCACCCGACGCCGGGTAGACACGGGCGATCTGGCCGGGCATGTCGGGGAGGTCAATCTCCTTGCCGGTGTTGTAGTCCCAGAGCACTAGAAATGAGGATTAGTATGTGTAAAAGTAAACTAGGGACATGAGGCTCACTGGTCGAGTAGTTGGCCTGCACGAGCATGTTACCGGACGGCATGAGGAAAGCATGGGCGTAGGCGTTGAGACCGGATGTCTTGCACAGGAACGGCATCTGCTGGGCCTGGCCACGCGGCGGCCAGAACTCGTACGTGTTCTCGGCCGCACCACCCTCGTTACAGTCCTTGTTCGGGTAGTTGCGGTTGATGTAGCCACCTAGAGAACGCGACGCTTAGTATCTGAGATTAAAAAAAAACCCATATCAGTCTCACCGTTGGCGAAACCACCGATCATCACGACAGAGCCATCAGCGAGGGACTCGGCCGTAGAGTACCAGCGCTGGCTCTGCATAGACATGACGGTTGCGTCGTCGAACCACTGACATTCAGGGCCCCATGTTGACGGGTCACCCTTGCACGGGTTAAGCACACGAATCGCCTTTGTGCCGTCATAGTCCTCTGTTGAGGGAGTCAGCTACAATACAGGCGAAACATGATGAGGACGAACTGTAGGTGTCGTCGTACGCTCCACTGAAGTTGCCAGGGTTTCTAGAATGGTCGTTAGGAGGGTTCAGATGTGACCAGAACGAGAAACGGACGGGACCGAGCCAAGGGCACCGCCGACACCGATCTGGATGAAAGTTAGCACTACGTTGCCGAATCATAGGCGTAGACAACGCACTGCGCCATTTCCACCGAACGTCATGAAGGTGCCTGATCACGAGATGAATAAGCAAGGATAGTGAAAGAGGCAAGAGAAGACTACCGTTGGGGAAGGATGCACCGGAAGCGCAGAACGCGTTGCTCATGAAGTCCATGGGCGTCGCGGTTCTGTTTGCGATATCCCTGAGAAAGATGATGAGATTGAGGATGCAAGCTAGCCATCGCAACACACCAGACAGACGCCCAGGCCGAGTGGCCGTTGATCTGAGCAGCGTTGCCCTCGACCTTGTCCATGATGAAGACCTTCTCCTCGTTGCCGATGAACATCTAAGTGCAGAATTTGAGCTCGCGTAGGTCTCAACCGAGAGAGGGAGGCGAACCTGCGGATCGTGAGTTGGAAAGAAGAGTTTAGCGCATGCAGATTCACACTCACCATCATGCCCGAGACGAGCGTGTTGCCGACCTATGAGAACCAGTTCAGATTTGCTCCTCCAAGTAATGGGTGGGAAGATGTAACGCACCTGCTCGAAAGTGCCGGCATAGTTGGAGAGTGCCTGTGTGGCGGCGCCGAGCGTGATTAATGAGCGGATGAGAGCCATGTTGAATTAGGCGCTAGCGGCGGCGAGTCGAGTATCCAAAAGTGTAGGCGGATAGTGAGGGGAAGGGGAGGAGACGGAGACGGAGACGGAGAGACGGCGGAGAGAGGGAAGAAGAAAGGAGGACGACGAACCGAGCTCGCAGCCTCTTTCACTTGTGTGTTGAGCGTGATCGCCGCGTCGGAGCAGGCGGCAAGACCGCCGTGACGACAGACTCCGGTTCCTGAGCTCGGCTTGATCCCGACAGTCACGCGTAAAAATGAAGGCTATGCGTACCCCGAGGCTCTGCTCTTGACTCTACGGCTCAGACCCCTCCTTGACGTCTGCCACTCTACGACCGGGCCCAACGCACGCTGAGGCTGGCTCCTCTGGCCACGCGCTTGCCAAGAAGCCCCACTTTATATCCAACAAGCCGAGGGTACCGGGGTGCGCAGCCCGTCGGCTGTGTCGCGTAAAATGGGGTCGCTGTCGGCGATGCACAAAAACAGATCGAACGACACATGCACAAAACGGGTTCTATTTATTTCTTGTGTTTCTTGGTCTTGATTCGTACATCCAGCCCAGTAGGGAAAAGCTTGGTCAACGTCTCGCTGAAGTCTGTGCGCCTACACACCCAGTCAATATGAAGTGACTTTAACGACGGGAATGCACGCTGGTTGATTGCGGATGCAAACGGTGCCCATGCCTCAGATACTTCTGCGTGGCTGTACTGCGCGTCGGAGCCCCACGGGTCCAGTCGAAGCTGGAGGCGCTGCAGTCGACGACAGCCAGCGCGCTCAAGCATCCGAACGAAGCTGTGGGGGATGTCTGCAAAGTCGCTGCCCTGGTCTCTCCACGTCAAGCTCTGGAGGTTATCGTTGTATTTGAGCCAGTCAGCGAACTCTGTAAGGCGGTTAGTAAATGAGCCAGAGCGTGTCACTCAGAGCTAACCAGGTGGGTATCTTATCTGCCGAAGTCCTGCTGTTTGCACATCCAGTCTTTCCAGAGACGAACCAACAAGACACAGTATGTTGACCAATGCCGGAAAATCTGTATATGATAGCTTGAAGATGTGTAGATGCTCTGTCTGGATCGGCGATGGCGAAGATGCCCAATCGAGCACGGGGAGGTTTCCGCGAATGTTGAATGAGTATAGGACTCTGTTGTCAATCGAGAGCTTGGGATATCTGAGAAGGTCCAGGACGGGTATATGACCTGCTCTCAGCGTGGGTGAAACGAGCTTCAATGACCGTAGATGTACCCGGGCAGAAAGAACTATATCACGAAGCGTATGCCAGTCTGGTGCGGACATTTGTATCGCCCGCAGGCGTTCCACATTGAGGAACTGACTTCGAACGTAATCCACTTCGGCACTGTGGCCGGCTCCGAGCATGCTGTTGGTGAGCTCAAGCACCTTCACGTTGATCAATAAATCTTCAGCTCTAGGGGAAGAACCTGATGTCTTCTCGGTGCTTGCTACAACTCTGAGGCCGATAAGGCTGAGTTCTACGCTCTGAATATACGAAGCAAGAGCGGGCGAGCCTTTCACAAGGTTGCTGAGCTTCCTCCAAGACTGGATGTCTTGTATCTTTGAAGAATAAAAGAGGTGTTTTGGAGCCGCGGACGTCCACGACGAATGTACTCGGGCACACGATAATAGACTTGTCACATCATCATGGAGGTGGTCGATAATTCGATCGCCAAGTTCGACGGGCAGAATCCAGCCGATCTTGCAGCCTGACGACATCCTGGAGAGTTGATGCAAGCGAATACAGCAGGGTAAGTCGTTGGCACTGGATCGAGGATGGACGATGTGGTGGCAGAAGAGAAAGAGGTCAGCGGACCGGAGTAGGAACGCTTGACTCCTCTTCCCTGACTCGCCTCGACCATCTCCAATCTTCAAGAAGTTGCCAGTTGTTGAATTGTATTATGAAGATAAAATCAACTAGTTATTCGGATGAATAAAAGGAACCTGCCGCTGTGTCACTAAGACCCTCAGTGTTCCTTCACTATGAACATGTGGAAGCATGGCCTGTAGCTCTGTGCCCCACCCCTCCGCCATAGTGATATACCTCTTGTCACGTGTTTGCGGAAGTCTAATGTGGGCAGAAAGCAACTTGATCTCGGGTATATGGTTGGAATCGAGGAGACGAGCGAACGACGCCCATCCGTTTCGGATGCGGGAGTGATCTAACGAGCGAGATGGATCGATCGGAGGGAGTTGGAGACAAACCCTGAGGGCTTCGAGTCGACGAGATACTCCACATGCAATCAACTGGGCGAGCTCTTCTCCAGCGGTCTCGATGTCAGTATCATGATCTGTCCACAACAGCGACCGGAGATTTGGGCTATGTTCCAACATTCGGGCCGCATGCGCTACAAGGGAGGCAGTCAGGAGCGGTATGTCATCAGTATTCGACTCCGAGTCACTCACCAATTGAGTGCGAACTTCTATCCTCGTTGCATATAGTCAGGTGAAACTGTTTCAATGACGATCCGATCATCTGAAGGGTCCGGGACACGATAGGGAGGTCTCTTCTTTCCACAATACCACAGCGCAGAACCTCGATAGCACAGTGATCAGATTCAGAGACAATTGCTCCACCCGTGTGGTTCCCTCTCGTGAGCATGGCCAGCCCGATCACGTCGATGCCCAGTTCGCGGTACTTCGTGAACCGGATTGGTGGACCAAGTGGGCTGGATACCGTAACTTGGTCAAACAGAACCGAAGATAGTTCTGCACGCGGGTTGTGGACCCATTGTTGAAGTACGGCTCGGCTTGAGGCTGATGACGAGCGAAGGTTCAGCCGTTTGACTTGAAGAAATGAAGTCTGTATGAAATCGCAGATAGCGACATCTCCACTTGGTCGGATGGTAACACCATATAGCTCGAGGGATTCGATGTGTGACAGTAGCCCTCCTATACGAGCCGCGGCATGTGGCCCTCGCACGTCACGAACTGCGTACTGCAACCAGGCACTGTGCCAATCGTGGATGGAAAGGTGCTTGATGTAGCGAATAATCCATGGTGATTCATTCAAGACCTTGACGAGATTTTGGCACGTTCTATGCTCGGATATGATGACTTTCCTGAAGAGATACATTTGCGAGGCAGGAGTCCATGAGGGGTGCAAGCGAGCACATGACCGTAATGTTTCAGGGTCGTCGTGCAAGTGGTCGATGACCCGATCGGTCAGTTCTGAAGGGATTTTATGAAAGCGCTCGGTTGAGATTACGTCCATCACTGAATGAGAGAGTATAAACAAAAAGAGGCGGCCGCGGATGGACAAGGGTGAGAAGAAAGAGCAGAATGTTTCACCCGGGTCCATCGGTACCAAACTTGGACAACTTGCAATTCCAATATGATGTTTGATACGAAGATACTGTACAATAAGTTCTACTATCATAAGTCCCAAACGCTTCAACGTTCACATCGACGGGTGCTCTACCCACAACTTCCTCCCAGCGAGGGTGTCCGGGTCGACAAAGAGCCAGTTGAGGATGGCCGCGAGGCGGATGCCGCCCATGGCCAAAGTCTTCTCAACAACTCGGGCCTTCGCGATTGCTCCAGCGTACTTTGGCGTGTCGAGTTCGAGATAACGCGGCGGCAATGGCGGACGGCCTACCGAAGGGGCCTCGGCATGATTCATCTCGTCTTCTTCCTCTTCGTCGTGCCCGCAGTGGTGCTCGTGAGTCCCGCCGGCAATAATGCTACCGGCGTATGCCGGTGTATCAAGCTCCTTGGGCCACACGTAATCGCAGTTCAAAGGATGGATCTGCGCAGCCCAGTGGAACGGGCAGACAGAGTCGTTGTCGAATTCTGTTCCCGGGGCGCCCTGGACATCCATGATGGTTTGGCGAGTATCGCTCTTCAAATTGGATGAGGGGCAGGTCAACCACTCGATGATTTCGTTCTGCCATGTGCCCTCGGTAAGGAGGCCCTCCCACATGATCCTGCGGATGTATGGGTCGTAGATGGTTTCCCGGAGCGAGTCTTCGACGGCCGGGACGGGAAGCGGGTAGGTGTAGTTGTATGGCATCGTACGCAGGGTCTTGGCAATGAGTGCAGAGTCCCAAACCGAATGTAGATCTATGTACGACGATTAGCCATGGTTGTCTAACAGAGGGGATACGTCATACTTGTCATACGGCCGTCAAAGCGGACCTTTGCACTGTTGCCTCCGCGGTCGCGGTTCGTCAGATGGAGCGGCTGGTGCATGTCGCCCACGAAGTGCACAAGGAACTTGAGAGCCTCTTCCGCTAGAGGGTCAGGGCCGGCGAGGCCGGAGACGACAAAGTTCTCGAGGATCCCAGTCACGTTCTTGACACCTCCGAGAACGTTCGCGCCGTCTCGGCCAACCCAGCCACCCTTTCCAGGGAACGCACATGTGCTCGAAGCTGTGATACCTGTCAGATATGTCCACAATTGAAGTGTTGGCTCTTACGATGGTCGTCGTGCGCTCCCACGTAGTGAAGTTGACCAGACCAGCCGTAGCCAGGGACCCGGCGAACCCTGTCGGCCCAAGTTGAAATGGGCGCGAGATGGCACTTGGACGAGTCTGGGTCAATGCCGAGGACATCGCATAGAATAGGGAGGACGGTGGGATGAAGGTGGATCTGAGCAATGGTAGCAACGATTTCATGACCTATAGAATGCGTTGTGAGCTAAGCACGCGGCCAAGCGACCTAGGCACTCGTACCTGCAGCTCCCCATGCCGAGACGGACGGCACAGCGGCCAGGCCAGCAGCCAGAGCGATAGCTCCGCTCTGAGAGAGACGCATTGTTGGGGTCGTGGTCGAGAGGGGCTGATGAACTAGGAACAACAGCGCGGCCGTGCCCCCTCTTGTACCGCCGGAGTGGAAGCAGGGAAGAGAGAAGCACTGCCGCCACCGTCAGCCATTTCGGGACAGTTGGGCGTATACACTCGGGGTCGCGACACTTGTCCTCCTCACCCGACATCGCTTTGAAGGTCTGGCTCAGTGGCTGCACATATCAGCACGGAGGTCCCACGAACGTGCATCGAATTGTCAAGCAAATCATCAATACATACAGCCTTTGTGACTTCTCAGTGCGCCTGCGTAGACGTGAAGGTCCCTGATGTAGACGTCGGTGTATAGACGGGTGACTTCGTCCTCGTCGTGATGGTCTTATGCGCCGTCGCGGTCACTGGTCCAACGGTAGGACTGTACACACGAGAGTAGATGATGCAGTTATCAGTGGTGACTGGCTCTTCGTTAGCCTTGTACTAGCCATCAACCTGAGATCGTCTTACTGGCTTGAGTACTGAAAGAGGTCGAAGTTCCCGTGACGAACTCGAAGACCGTCGTAGTGGCGGTGACGGTGGTTGTCCCGCTGGTGGTGCTGTAGCTGAAATACGTGCTACATGCCGAGGCCCCTAGATGTGAGATGATTCCGTTGGTACGTCTGTTACATGCTTTTGCCGCCAACGAACTGACCACCGATCACAGAAGCGGCAAAAGCACAAAGGATCTCAAATCGCATCGTGGGGGAAGAGGAGGGCGATACCTAGCAACATGACCCTCGCTGCTTTATATAGAGTCCCCTACGAGGCTCATGTCAACGTATGACCGAAAAAGATGCGCTCAATCAGGCACCATGGCCGCCCATGTCACGCGCAACACATGAGGCAAATTCAGTCCAGAGCTGTACCAGATGCGTGTGATGACACTTGTGAAGCGGACAGTCGATCATGGGTATTCGTCATTACCCGTACATACATAGGTATTCGGTACATCGTGAAGGGTGCGCGTGTCTAGTACAGTGGAGGTTATCGCACCGTAGAGGTATCGTGTGAAAAAAGAGAAGAAGAATCAAAATCAGTGGCAGGCACCATCATCAATCCATACGTATGCGCTGTTGGTGCTAGTGCCAGGAGCCTCATCCTGGGAAACTATATCAGAGATCGGATTTCGGAGGTTGGGAACCACAAGGACGTACCTGGGTCCACCACTGTGCAGTCCAGAGATGAGTGGCTGCCGGAGTTATCATGAGAAAAGGTGGCAGAACGGCAACATGAAATGCTTACGAGAGCCGTACGTAACCTCCGCACCGCCCCAGTACGTAGCGGTTGGACTCCAAGCGGAGATGGTCGAGCAGCCAGTCGCAGCAGGAGAGGTTGATGTCGACGTCTTGGTGGTGGTCGTCTTGGTCGAGGTCGTGGTAGTCGTAGTACTCGACGTCGTCGTCTTTGTGGTGGTGGAGGTCGACGACGAGCTGATGGGCACAGCAGTCACCGGCCAGGTGAGCGCACGGACGGCGGTGATCCAGGTGGTTTCCGCGTGAGGGAACTAGAAAGGAGGCAGTGACTACCAAGTATGATCACTAACGTGCAAACGAGGTACCTCCCAAGACATTACACCCTAGAAAATCGAAAGATCAGCGTGGGTTTGGGGGTCCTATCGTATCTTTGCTCACAGCAGACCATCCCTGAGACTTCGCTTGTTGAACGCATTGAGCCAATGTCGCCGGCGCAATGTAGCCGTTGTCAGCGTCGCTGCCCCTGCATCGCTCGATAAGCAACAAAGAGTTGAAGCTGGAGCTAAATTCACGTACGAGTTGCCCGGCTTGCCGATGACGATCTTGTTCAGCGGGACGCCTCCGGCCGCGAGCTGGAAGACGGCAGTGTTCGGCCACTTGCTTGAAGACGCAGTGAGAAGGCCAGCGCAGGTTGTGTACTCTGTTGTTCCCTGGTTGTAGAACTGAACGTTGTACTACATCCCGGCGCATAAGTGAACAATCGCGGTGAAAGCTCGTCGATGACATACCCAGTCGATGAGGTTTCCAACAGCGGCATTGATGGCAGAGTATGCGCCCGTCTTGTACAGACCGGCGGAGAACCATGGAGCAACAGCTGGAATATATGTTAGAAGAGCTTTGCGTTGATCAATAGAGAACTTACGAGCATGAGTGAGAATGTACTGCCCTTGAGGAAGCTTCGCTCTGATGGCGCTAAGGTAAGCAAGCAACGAACCAATAAGTGGAGTAAATGTACCTGAGCTGCTTGGTGAACGACTCGATCCAAGCCTCAGCCTTGCCGTCTTGCGCGTTCATCGCGTTGAAGTCCTATGATTGGATGAGTCTTGAGGCCTTCGCGATCAAAGAGTGTTTTACCTCATAGTCCACGTCGATCCCGTCCAGGCCGTACTGGATCACCCAAGCGGCCATGGTGTTCGCGGTCGCAACCTGAAGTCATATGTTAGTGTAGATCAGAATGAGTCAGCCATCATTACTAACCGGGTCATATCCGCCGGAGGTGGGCGCGTCGGTGGAGCCAAAGGCAGAGATCATGAGTTTGATGCCAGCAGCAGCATACGCCGCCTTGATGCTTGCTCGAGCGTCCGCGCCGATTTGGACCCTTAGAGTGGATAAGCCCAGGTTTCGGGTGCCGTCCCAAATGCCCTCACCATTCTATAGCCTGGTCGGCGGGGCCGCCGACGAGCAGGAATGACATGATACTGTCTCAAGGTCAGGTCGTGTTACCCGGGATTCGGCTCGACCTACAAGACGTTGAATCCCTGCGGCATATCTATCAATAACTACTCGTTCAAGTCCTCAAGCCACTTACGTTGATCGCAGATGTGGCGGGCGGGCCGTTCTCGCCCGAAACCCACGCGTCACTGTAGACAACCCATTCGGGTGGGGTCACAGCCGTACTCTGGGCCGTTTGAGCAGCGGGCTTGGGCGCAGAGTCGATCCAGCGCGGGCCCGCGACGTGCGGTGGCGGCACAAACTTGGGGTTCTCGAACATGCCCGCGCCCGTGTTTGTGCGCCGAGCTGGGATCGCGGGCGCACCGGGGACGCACGCGAACAGCGTCACGAGGAGGGAGGCAAAGCAGAGAAGGCGGCCGTTCATCGTGTTGGTGGTGATTGCGAGGCGGGGATCCCGTCAGGCTGTCCTGCCTCGCGAATGGCCATCTTAAGTAGCCCAGGCCCAGAGCCGCAGAGTGCCTGGTTGATTGCTCGCGCGGATACACAATCGGGTCGCCGCGGCCGCAGAGCTTTCTGCCGGCTCATGCTCGCGAGACTTCCGGCGCGCCCGAGAGGCCGAAGACAAGGGCCCGAGAAGCACGTGTTGATGAGACGGTAATGAAATCCATGCGTGCAGCGCAGAACCTGTCACCGGTAGGGCATGGTATCTGCTGACTGCCGAGCGTTCCTAAGGAACAAGCCTCTACTCCGGAGACGATGAAGCCGGCGAGACGCAGGAAGCATGCCGTACGGCCGAAGACACAGGCGATAAGCATGGTCGGCGATATGCGCTTCTGCACTTCCCATCCTGCAGTACGGGTGACCTGTCTATATGGAGTGCACCCGGATCATGTATATGAGAGTTCGTTGATATCCCGGAAACAGACGAGCGCGTCAGACGGAGAGACTGCCGATCCAAGATGGTGGGAAAGGAAGAGAAGGACCTGCAAGTCACGCGACTAAAAGCCGAGAGGACGCGTGACGTCACGCGTGCGATCCTTCCTCTCTTCGAAGTTCGAACGCGCCATGGTGATTGCTCGGTAGTCACTTGCGAGACTGAGGATGTGGACTGCTAGTTATCTATGCCGATTTACTTCCGATCCTCTCCTCTACCATGATTATCGGCCTCAGCGCGAGCGAGCTCGCGTGCAGCGCACTCGCCTGCGCGCTCTCAGCAGTGCTCTACTTGAGACGACCACGGCGTTTGCCAGGCCCATGGGGATTGCCCATCGTTGGAAACGCGCTACAGATACCTGCGCACCAGCAGTGGCTACGCTTCTCCGAATGGACAGAGACATACGGTATGTGTGCGCGCGTACTTGCCTTGGGGAACAGGTCTGACGGGGGAACAGGTGATGCGTTCGCACTCGACATTCTCGGGCAGCATACGATCGTGCTTGGCTCAGCAGAAGCTGCGTTCGAACTACTCGACGCGCGTGGTACATTTTGTCTCTCCCACACTCCGAGCACGCGAAGTGATTCGTTTGAAGGCGCGATTTACTCGGATCGGCCCACCGCCGTAATGGCTGGCGAGTTGTGCGTCCTCGTTATGAAATTGAAAAATACTGAGCTCATAAGTGCATGTTCAGAGCAGGATGGGACGCCGGCCTAGGCTACGCGCGTGGCCCGCATCAGGCTCGCTTCCGCGTTCCGCCGGCTGTTTCAGCAGCACATCGGTCCCCGTGCCTGTGCAGCACCTCCCCTTGCACAGGCTCAGGAGAACACGACACGTGCACTTCTCGCTCGACTGCTCGCAGACCCCGCGCGCTTCGTGGCGCACTTCCGCGAGTATGTTTTAGTGCGCCACGTGGAGAGTGCGAAAAGGGCTGATACGCCGATAGTGGCACAGGCGCGTTCATCTTGAAGATCACGTATGGGTATGAATCAAAGGCGGAAGACGACCCACTCGTGCAGGTTGTGGAAGATGCGATGGCCGGCTTCGCAGCTGCGTCTGAGCCTGGTGCGTTCTGGGTTGACCAGTGAGCACTCCCCATTGCTTCCCCATCATACGCTGACGATCATCGCAGCTTCCCACTACGTACGTTCATACGAGTATAATGGAGGTGCCCGTCTAAGTGTGTGTGCAGTGAAGCATCTTCCGGCGTGGATGCCCGGCGCAGGCTTCC
>LCTX01000637.1:0-10087 GCA_002233555.1 Limonomyces culmigenus | reverse complement strand
GACGCCCGCCTCACTCGCGACGTTCCTTCTAGCTTTGGCCTTGCACCCACAGGTGCAGTCCACAGCTCAGGCCGAGGTCGATGCCGTCCTGGGCACCGACTCAGAGCACGGGCCGCCCCGCCTGCCAACATCTGCCGACCGCACTCGTATGCCGTACGTGTGCGCACTCCTTTGCGAGGTGTACCGCTGGCAGGCGGTCGTTCCGCTCGGACTACCGCACGCTACCACGCAAGCGGACACATTTCGCGGGTGCGTTTTGCCCAAAGGAACCGTCGTGTGGGCGAACATCTGGTGTGTCTATTCATCCTGCTTCGCCTCCGTGTCTGTTTGCTGAGGCAAATCGTAGGGGCATGCTGCACGACCCGCGCCACTTTCCCGACCTGGATGTCTTCCGTCCGGAGCGCTTCCTCACACGAGATCCCAATGGCGACTGGCGTCTGCGCGACCTCGCGCCTGCGGAGGACCCTATGTGCCTTGCGTTTGGGTTTGGCCGCCGCGTGTGCCCCGGCCTTGCGCTTGCGGACAGCGCACTGTTTCTGTCGCTGGCCGGAATCCTTGCGGTGCTGCGAGTCGGAAAGGCCCGCGACGATTTTGGGAAGGAGGTCGAGCCGAGGGTCTGGTATGACGGGTTCATCGCGTACGTATGTTAGGCTGAGAGTAAGCAGCAGATGCTGACGGGGGAAAATATAGACATCCGGCGCCGTTCGAGTGCTCGATCGAGCCTCGATGGGAGGGCGTCGAGCGGCTCGTGGCTAGCACAGTAGGATATGACCTCTAGAGCTGATGCGTAGATGAGGCTGCGTGACTGTCCGTCTTCTACCCTTCTCGTTGTGGATCCCTTCGTGAAGTCAAGATACTTATGATGTGTGTTCAAATGTCATGTCAAATAAACATTGGTCGTGATCCGATGTCTGATGGATGCAGCTCTATGGATGATATATGGTATGATATGCGATGCGATGTAATTGTAAGTCGTTCGTGTCACTCCCTCAGACCGGCCACGACTGCGAGCGGACGGTTTGGACCCAGGCGGCGTTCGCGTCCGGGAACTGAGAGGATGAGTATGATTAGCATGTGCAAACACTCAGACAGAGGGCCGAAAAACACACCTGCCAGGACATGACGCCGCCGTTCCAGCCGCGGGCCTTGGCCTGTCCGACGCACGCCGCAAGGTCCGTCGGGGCGATGTAGCCATTGTTCGCGTTTCCACTACACACTGAATCAGCTGATAGAGCGAACAGGCGTGTGAAGGGAACGTACAGAGCGGCGGGCTTGCCCATGACGAGCTTATCGAGCACCCAGCCCTGCCCGGCGAGCTCGAAGAGCGCCGAGCCCGGGAACGGGGCGGACGACTGCGAGAGCAGGCCGTTGCAGTCTGTGTACATGCCCTGGTTGTAGAACTGGATGTTCCACTGTGTGTTCACAGTATAAGCTGCGATCCGAGTGATGTGTTCGTCCAACGTACCCAGTCGATGAGGTCGCCGACGGCGGTGTGGACTGCCCAGTATGCGCCCGTCTTGTAGAGCGCGCCGTTCATCCAGGGTGCGACGGCTGTACGACCGATGAGCGGCGGTCTAATATAGACAGCGAGCAGACGTACGAGCGTGGGTCACAATGTACTGGCCTACGGGAAGCATGGTACTGATCGAGCCGCGATGAGACGATGTAGAGAATCTAAGGCGTAGTAGACTCACCGGAGTTGCTTGGTGAAGCTGATGAGCCAGTTCTCGGCACCGCCGTTCTGCAGGTTCATCGCAATGAAGTCCTGTCCCAAGATGTCAGTGGGGGTCCTACGCACTACCAGATCGAAAGGATGCACTTCGTAGTCGACGTCCACGCCGTCCAGGTTATTGGCCAGCACCCACTGTCCGATAGTGGTCGCCATCGCGATCTACACTTTCTTAGCACGAAGTCCGGGAAAGTCTGCAAGACAAGGACGCACCGGGTCGTGCCCATTGGTCGTCGGAGCGTCACTCGAGCCGAACGCGGAGAGCATCAGCTTGATGCCTGCAGCGTTGTACGACGCCTTGATAGATTGCTGTGCGGCCACGCCCATCTTGACCCTGCGCGACTCGTCAGGAAGGTCCAGAGCGTCGAGACAGCCACAACTGACCACTCGAGCGCCTGGTCAACAGGCCCCAAGTTGCTCATGTAGAAGGACATGATGCTGCGCGCCAACTCAGCTCCTGCGTGTCTGGGCACACACCACGTACTCACAAGGTGTTGAAGCCATTGAGCGTGGACGCCGCCGGCGGGCCCGTCTCGCCCGCGACCCACGAGTCGCTGTACACGACCCAGCGCGGGAACGCGACTGCGTCGCGGGCGGAGAGCGCGTGCGTGTCCCGCGCTGTGCGTGTGCTGTTGAAGCGCGGACCGGGGACGTGGGGAGGTGGAAGGATGTTCGGGTTGCCGAACATGCCCCGCGGGGTGGGTGTACTAGTGGTGTTTGCCGTCGTGGAGGGTACGGCGGACGCGCCGAGGGCGAAGAAGAGGCAGATGAGGGAGGCGATGCGAGTGTTCATGGTGAAGAATGTGAGATCCGATGAAGTAGGTAGAGGAATGAAGGAGATTATGGAGGAGGGATAGCGTGTGAGTGAAGGTGCAAAGTGAAAGATGAAGTGTGGGGGACGAAGGTGCTGAAGAGTGAGATGTCGACTCTGCCTCGTTCACCAGAGACCTTTATAGCAAAACCAGCAGCAGCGACGCATACTGCGGTCGTCCATCAAGCTCGGATCGGCGCACGTCATCCTGCCGCCGGCTCGCGCAAAGTCGGCCGTCGACTGTTTCCAGGCGAGAGCGAAGCGGTGTGCTCGCGCGAGCACATGGCGAGGTGTCGTGCCGCCGGGCCATTGGCAAATGCACCGAGCAGGGTGATGATGCGGAGCCGTTGCCCTCCGCCGCTGCCGAGGCGCGAGCAGTGCGCAATCACGAGAACGCGTGGGTGATGCAGCTGAGCTCTGCGGGAGGTGTTTCGTGCAGACAGAGAACCGCGCTAGACGGAACGCGCTCGCGGCTCTCCCAGCACGAGTGGGCAGGTGCCTCGACGTCACGGCATGAGAACAAGAAGATAGGCAAGCAATCCAAACGGTCCCTCGCCTCTTCCGCGCGCAGCGACCACAAGTGATCGAAGACACTATTCATATCTTTCCCCCTCTTTCACTTTCCCCACGTGATGATCCTGGGCGCGGCGCAGGCGCTCCCGCCGGCCGTCCTCGCTCGGATATTTGCGCACGTGTCTGCCGCCGACGAGGGCGCGTTCGGCGCGGTGTGCAGCGCCTGGTTTCATGCGGCGCGGGTGCGCGGACTGGCATCCACCGCGTCCTCGTCCACATCCCCTGCGTCCTCGACTGCACTCGCGACATCCACCACCGCCTTCTCCTCGTCAACGCCCTCTCTCCCCTCATCGATACCCTCCCTCCCCTCCTCCCGCGCCCCCTCCTACACCCCCAAACACCCCTCCCCCCTCCAACACACGACCACCGCGCCTCCCGACCTCCACAAGCCGCTCCCACTCGCGCCACCCCAGCCCTCGCGCCTCGCGCGCACCCTCCGGCGGTACGCCGGCCTCAGCGCCGGCGCGCTCGAGCGCGCCGCGGGCGCCGCGCAGGTCGTGCATGCGCGCGTCGCGGGTAAGCTGGGCGTCGGTGCGGGGGCGGTGGCGGTTGCGCGCGCGGAGGGCGAGAGGAGGCGGGCGGCGGCGCTCGCGGCGGTGCGAGATGCGCGGGAGGAGGTGAGGGAGGGCAAGCGCGCGGAGAAGGCGGCGGGGCGGAGGGACGTCGTGGCGGCGCTCAGCGAGGGCAAGGCGCTCCTCCGCGAGACGCTCCGGCTGTCGTGTTCCGTGGCCCTGGAGGTGGCGGCACCACCCTTGCGGACGACGCTGGCATTGGGTGCAATACCACTTCCACGGAACGCACTCCGCACATCGCGACGGGACGAAGGCCAGCACCTTGGTTGGTGGCTTCCTCCTCTTCTGTGGTAACAAACTGACGACATGCTCCACAGCACGGACGCTCAAGAAGCCGCGACGGCCAGTTGTGCGGATGACGCTGACGAGTGTTCCGGCTGAGTACCAGGCCGAGCCGTTCATACTCGATGCCGATGCTGAAGCGTGAGGCTTGCTACCTCGGGAGGGATGGATGCGACGCAGCTCGCACAAGCCCCAGAACGGAACGCACTCCATAAGCCGCGGCGGCACGAGGTCCGATACGCTGGGCGCGAGCCCGCGGCAGCACGGACGCAGCGACGGCCGGTCGTCCGGAAGACCCTGGCGAGTGTGCCGACCGAGTACCAGCCCGAGCCGTTCGTGCTCGCTTGACTCTCTCTTTTCTTTGGTTGGACTCTGTACATAGCATATTCTCTCTTTGTTCTCGTTCGCACATAGCATAGACGCTGTTCGTACATGTACACACCCTGCCTACTTGCCGCGCCACGCATTCCCACCGCCAAACACACCTCCGCCGCCGCCCGCGCCAAAGCGGGAGTTGCCGCCAGGCGTGCTCGCAGCGTTAGGCCCGCCGCCGATGGGGCTGGGGCCTTCGCCGGGCCCCGTCGCGGGGCTGTTGCGGAAGTTTGCGCGGTATCCGGTCTGGGGCACTGCGGAGATGGCGAGGAACTTGTTGGGCGGGGGGCGGGCGTCCGAGTTGTACTGGAACTCGAGGCCGATGCCGTCGGCCTCGCCGACGTCGAGGATCTTGACCATCCGGCGCGCGATCCCGTTCAGGCGCTCGACGTCGTCCCGCGAGCGCGTCCAGAGCTGGATGCGGTCGACCTTGGCGCGGAGCGAGACGACGACGCCGCAGACCTCGTCCGCGTCGTCGAGCTCCTCGCCGACGAGCGCCATCGCGGCCCACGCCCAGCAGCGGTCGAGCAGCGGCGGGTTCGCGCGCATGGTCAGCACCCACTTGCCGCCGCCCGCGTTCGCGGGGTCCTCCCACATCGGTTTGATGCCCGCCTTGAAGAGGTGGTAGTTGGCGTTGCGCTCGAGCTTACTCGGCGGCTTGAGCCAGTTCCAGTACCGGCAGAAGGACTCGACCGTCCCGAACTCGCCGATCACCGTCAGCCCCGCCTCGTACTCGTGCTGCTCGGCCGCCGTCGGCGGCGCCGCGGAAGGCGGCGGCTCGAGCGCGGCGGTCGCGGGCGCGTACGGCGCCTTCTGGTCGTGGTAGATGACCCTGTGTAGTGCTTGAGCGCGGCAGATCGATGGACGTCAAGCACTACTCACCACGAGTGCTCGAGCGGGTGCTCCGGCGCGGCGATCCGCACGCCCGGCGTCTGCGGGTGCGGGATCGACTCGGGCTCGGGCGGCTGCGCGCTGCCGTCGACGGAGAGCGTGCGGGCCTTTGCGAGCCGCGCGGTGATCGCATCGAGCGAGGGAATGTTCTTGTACCCCCGAATCTTCTTCTCGGGTTCCTTCTCCGTCGGCGCCGGGACCGTCGGGGCACCCGCATCCAGCGCATGCACGTTCTCGAGCGTGAGCGGCTCGCCGCCCGGCGGCGCGCCCGTCGGCGTCCCGCTGGGCACGGGCGTGCCGAGCGTCGGCGTCTCCGCGCGGCTCGCGGGGGCCTGCACGGCGAGCGAGTCGGCGCCGACGGTCGACGCGACGGAGGCGGACGAATTCGTGCGCAGGAGCGCGGCCGCGAGCCGCGGGCGCGCGACGGGCGCGACGCCCGCGGACGGCGCGGCGTTGATGCGCGCGGCGAGCTGGTTCAGCGACGGCAGCCGCGGCGGCGCGCCGGGCCGCTCGGGCTTGGGGGCGTCGGGAGTGGACATGGGAGGCGGAGGGAGAGCCGCGCAGCTTTCTGCGCAGGTCTTTTTCGGGATCGTGGACGATCACATTGCTATATTTGGTTGTGTCCTAGTAATTTATAGGCCTGTATGAGGGAGGCTGCAACGATGGGTGGGATCAGCTGAGATCGCCGAGCTCGACGATGGCCCTGGACCCCCGCACGACGGCTCGCGCCTATTCGCCTCTTTCCCTTCTCTCTTCCTCCCACCACACTTTGGATCAAGTCTCGGCGCAGGGCCATGATACTATCTATTGAGGCAGTTGGAATACGAGTACCTCAGGGCATAGTGTGCAGCCCTGCCACCGGCGTGTGCGACATGCATGCGCGACGTGTTACCTTGTACGACCGGCACCTCCTGCGGCCTCGTACGGAGCCCAGCCGGGTCGCGCGCCTCTCCGTCGGCAGCTCGTGATTCTGCATTGCTCGTGCGCTCAGCCACCCGTACTCATGGAGCGCCATCATCACCCTGAGAGGTGCATTTGGCAATCAGAGACCTGGCCTATCTGCGTCGGCGTTGCTCAGGGCTCCTGGCCACGAAGGACATGACCTCTCTGTGTCACCTGGAGCTGGAACGGCGGCGTCATGTCATGGGAGGTAGCTGGCTTAGGTCTTCGTTCGTGGACGTGCATATGCTGATGACCTTCGTAGTGCTTCATCATGACAAAATTGAAGAAGATTAGTCAGCATGCACACTGATCGCGTGACTTGTTCGCTTCTTCCTCTCTTCCTCCTTCATCACTGCCATCAGCATCATAATGTCATTCTTAGGCTTTCGCTCTTCATGCAGGTGTGACATAGGTGGGAGTGCAAAGCGGGTGTCCAATCACGTGGCGAGCACTCCGGGTGCTCGGTGACGTCGCGGACAACCTTTGTATCATCAAGCTTCTCGTCATGCGATCAGCTCGCATGCCCGCGACGGCCGAGCGGGCGTTTTCGGCGTCCAAGGAACGCCTGTCCCTCTCGCCCTTGTGCATTAGGAAGATCTGGCTTTTGTTAGCAATCGGACCGGACATTAGCAGCTCTAGGTGAGCCTCTTCCTGTGTCTCTCAAAGGGGTAATGTCGAGCTACTCATCCACTTGTCGCTTCAGAAGACAAAGGAGGAAGAAGGAGCGATTCCGATCACGAACTTGCGCAATCGCGTAGCCTCGCTTAGAGGGCGAGCATGCGGACAGGCGTCACCTGAGCGACTCACATGCTAACTTGGGCACCGGCTGTCCATTCCAGATCGGATCTGTGCTCTGCGTGTCGTCTTGCCACGGAAGCTCTTCCCTCCTTGAGGTAGCTCGGAGCGATCTCTAGTGTGCAGTTGTTTTTTGTTCTGCGCATGAAATGAGGATGACTTATCTCTGGGAAGGCCTGGTTCAAACCTGGGAGGTGCCGGCGGCTGCGTCGTCGCTTTAGCGGAGTCAATAGCTGCGCGACCCGGTGAGGTCTCCCGTCGGCGCCCCTTGCACTTGGGATCTCGATTATCTGACGTCACCGCCTCGCAACGGTCGCGTGAGGCACGGCTCTGGCACACAACCACCCGAGACCCCGCAGTTGTTGCGGACATCGGGAATAGGCGTTGCTTCGCGAAGCACAGATCTGCGCTTTTTCATTATCGTTAATGAAGTGCTTCTGGACGTCGGGATTGCGGGATCGCTTCCAGTACAATCGCTCGGGCATGGATCGGACCTCGGACCTCAGCGTTCTCATCCAATATCCTCTGCAAGGCTCCAGATCTGGAATATACACCAACCCTCCTGTCCAGTCGTTGGGTCATAATATCACGTGGAAGCAACTCCGACGTCACTGCTCGCGTGCTTCCTCCATGCGCGTATCCCGCACACTCTCACGCTGTCCCACCTGAAAGTCCGAATCGCCCCTTCGGCCGGCATCCGGTCAAGGGTCCGTTGCACGTATCTTTCGGCCGCTCAGCCACCTACCGCGCCGTCCATGCGGCGAAGTTCAGCAACCGTCTCTTCCGACCCTCTGTTGTGCTTCGGTCCGATGCTCTGCGTGATTCCCGAGGGGACGACCGTGCTAGCCCGTGCTAGCACCCGCAGACGTATAAAGACTGCGCTCTAGATGCCCTGGAGTTTGCAAGGTCGCCTTCCAGCCTCCTCACCTCCCCCGCCCCCCTCCGCCCGCCATGGTCGCATTCCGCTTCTCCGCCCTCGCCGCACTCTGCGCTTCGCTCGTCGTTGCCGCACCAGCCCCGGCCTCGGGTCCGATCAAGCGCATGTTCGACAAGGCGATCCCCCACCCGGCGAACAGCGCCCCCAAGCGTATGTTCGACCAGGTTGTCCCCCACCCGTCGAACACGTCTTCGCCCCACGGACACTTCGACCGCCGTGCCAGCTTCGGCCCGCCGTACTGGGTTGCATACCAGGACGCTTGGGTCGGTGGCGAGACCGGCCCCCCAGCGACATCCGCGATCACCGGCTTCAACGTCTTGTGAGTACCTTGATCGTGCTTCGGCCCCCATGGCACTGATGAGGCCCTCAGCATCATGTCGTTCTTGCTGGCATCCGGCTCCGCCGACCAGGTCACGGAGTGGCAGCAGCTCACCTCCGCTCAGCGCGCCGCCACCAAGGCGGCGTACAACGCGGCGGGCATCAAGCTCATGGTCTCTGCTTTCGGCAGCACCGAATTCCCCACATCCTCCGGATTCAACGCGGTCACCACTGCTCAGCAAATGGCTTCCTGGGTTCTGCAGTATAATGTTGACGGCATCGACGTTGACTACGAGGTTGGTCTCCACCCCAGCCTCGGCCCAGAATAGCTTGCTCACAATCCTTGCAGGACTTCACCGCCATGAACGCCCGGGACGGCAGCGCCGAGAACTGGCTCATCACGTTCACCCAGACGCTCCGCCAGCAGCTGCCGGTGGGCCAGTACCTGGTCACTCACGCGCCCGTTGCCCCCTGGTTCTCGGCCCAACTCTACGCATCTGGTGCCTACCAGACCGTCAACGCCAAGGTCGGCAACCTCATCGACTGGTACAACGTGCAGTTCTACAACCAGGGCTCGTCCGAGTACACAACCTGCAACAACCTCCTCATCCAGTCGTCGAGCACCTGGCCCAACTCTGCCGTCTTCCAGATCGCGGCGGGCGGCGTCGCGCTGAACAAGATCGTCATCGGCAAGCCCGCAACCACCGCGGATGCGACCGGCGGCGCGGGCTACGTCGACCCGAACACGCTCGCGCAGTGCCTCCAGCAGGCCAAGGCCAAGGGCTGGTCCGCCGGCGCCATGTTCTGGCAGTTCCCGCACGCGACCTCGCAGCTCATCACGGCCGTGCGCGCGCTCAGCTGGCCCGTCTCCGGCTCGCCGCCGCCCATCTCGAGCCCCACGTCAACACCTCCGTCGACCTCGACCCCGCACTCGACCTCCCCCACCTCGACCCCGACAGGCGGCTCGGGCCAGTGCAACGGCGTCGCGGCCTGGGCCAACGGTGTGGCCTACAATGGCGGTTCTAAGGCGGTCTACAATGGCCACCTCTGGACCGCCAAGTGGTGGTCCGAGGGTGACGTCCCCGGCGGCGCTGCGGGCGACTGGACCGACAACGGGTCCTGCTAGCTTGTTACGAAAGCGAAGAATATGTATGACTTTGATGTATGTATCGCATAGATATACCCACACTTGCACATGTGTTGTCTACACCATCGGGGGCATTTGAGGCTGGCCCGGATATATAATGATCGACCTCCGGTCGGTGAAGGAGTCGACATCGAAACGACCATATCCTGAAGAGCCCCTATCATGCCAGGTCAGCATCTGAAGATGAAGAGAAGAGAAAGAATGAGTACCCAAGGCCAATCTCCGTGTTCGTCGGCTCAGGATGGATGGTGTTGCCGTTGACCAGAACGCACGCCGCCCGGAGCCCATTGGCAGCCTCCATAGCCGCGTTCAAGTCTCTTGTGAACAATGAAGCAGTCAAAGTGTAGTCCGAGTTGTTCGCGGTCTCGATCGCATGCTTGGCGTCGTTGACTTCGACCAAGGAGATGACTGCAGAGAGCATTCAGCAAAAGAAGTACGAAGACATGAGACTTCACTTACTCGGGCCAAAGCTCTCACGCTGCCAAAGCGTAGAGTCCACCGGAATGTTGGTCACGAGGTGCGGGCCGACGAACGCACCCTGGCGCTGGCCGTCGCCGAACGAGATATGCGCACCGGCTGCCTTGGCGTCCGCGATCATCTTGACCGTCCTCTCCGCAGAGGCTTCCGTAAACAACGGGCCAACCGCCTTCCTGCTGCCCAACTCCTTCAACCGCGACATGATTGCGTCTCGTAGCGCATGCGCTGCGCTGCGCTCCAC
>LCTX01000634.1:0-10634 GCA_002233555.1 Limonomyces culmigenus | reverse complement strand
CCGTTCGCCAGGTGCGAGCCGTCCTTTACAAACGTCCGCACCGCGTCCTCGGCGATCTCGACAATCTCCGCGTCCTCGTCCTCATCCGCACGGAACGCGTGGACGACGAGCGACTGCTGCGCCTTTGCGAGGCGACTCGCGAGGATGGCATGGTCGTGCGCGGCCTGGGGCGCATCCGAATAGAGAAAGAAGGGCGCGCCGGCGCGGAGGAGCAGCGCCGGCGCGACGTCGCCCCCGCGTACGGCCAGATGGAGCACGACCGCGCACGCGCCCAGGGCCGCCAGGTGCGGCACCAGCCGCGCGCTCTCCGCGCCCGCTGTCGCGGTATATGATACCAACAGCCCGTCGCCTGCGCGCCGCAGCAGCGTTGCTCCCGCGTCTGCGCCATGTGGGAGGGCGAGAATGGTGGGTGTATGCGCGGTGTGGGTCGCCAGGTCCGCGTACGTCGGCGCAAAGAGAGCAGGCGCGGAGTTGGCGGTGCGCGCGTCGACGACGGTGTCGGACGCGAGGAGCGCGATGCGCGCGACGGCCGACGAGGACATGGCGGAGGATGTGCTAGGCCGCCCCGGCTGACGGCCGCGCTAAATATTCGTAAAGTCAGCGAGCACGCCATCCTTGGTGCGAAATGCACCACGAGCCCGATCTTGGCCCCGCGTCCGGCATCGTCCCGCCCCGGCCGATCCTCTTCCTCGACCGTCACCTGCGTGAACTTGCAGCAAACTTGCAGCGGCGTGGAGGCACGTCGGGAGCTGGGATGACGGCATCCAGGGTTTGCGCTTGGCGTAGAGAACTCGGCCTGGTCCATGTCCTCTACAATCAAGCTCTGACATCTCGCCGGCCGCTATGCCCTCTCACGAACGACACTACACATCTGGATGAGCACAACATAGCTAATCAGTCAGCATATGTCTATTCCAGGCAACTCTTGCTCTCGGCTTATCACCGGCATTCAGTGATTGCTCACCATGAGCACGTCTGACAGATGCCCTTTCCGCTTTCGTCCAACTAGACATAACTGGGCGACAGCTCTGTGATGACATTGTATTGTTGTTTGCACACATACCACTGCCTTTCTTGACTCTCGACTGCAAACGCGTGAGACGACTCGATGACCGAGCGTGACGCGCGCAAAAACTGCAAAGCTGTTACGCTTCTTTCAACTGCTTCAGTTTTGTCGTCTATATCTCGTACGTGTGTAACCTAATCCACCCCATATGTTGACTATACGATCTTGTATATGATGGCATACCACTGTGGTATTTCCGGACCGTGGCGACTCCTTTCACGTTGTAATCGATTATAACCAAGCGAACCCGTTTTGATTGGTTGTCTCTCGCTCTCGTGAGCCCAAGAACTTGATGGTAATGTAAGAACTCAGCTCACCCGTCCCCCCTCTTCTCTATGCACCTGTCAAGCCGTCATGAAACAGCGGAAGTTCAGACTGATGGTACGTCGTTCAGGCCTTCGTCACGAGACGGATGCCTACTCCGGGCCCTGCGCAGCACATCTGCTTCCTGCTTCTCCCCGCAACCATCTCGTCTCTGTTCATGGCTCAACATCTGGCTCTATATTCTGAAATTCCACTGTACAGTCTGTATGACTCGGGTGCATACATTATGGATCCAGGCGAACCTCCGATAGTGTCATGTACCTCGTCCCATGGACGAACTTCCGGGTCAGTGTCGTGAGCTTGGCCCATGCGCAGCAGCAGCTGCCGAAAGGCCTCGTCACCGATACGGTCGACGTCGAACGCCGCGCCCTCCAACCGCACTCCTGCCGAAGTGCCTCGTCACCGCTCTGATAACTGTTGCTGCGCCTCGTGGTGCCGCTCGGCCCTGGTCATAAGCGGACGAGCTGGACGCTGCCACGGCCAACGTACCCCCTCCTCATCCGATCTCACACTACTCCTCCGCTATGCCTGGCCTCTACACCCAGACCTTCCCCCCCAAGCCGACGTGGAGTCCCGAGGAGATGCCTGATCTCACCGGTCGCGTGGTTGTTGTCACCGGCGGGTATGCTGGCATCGGAAAGCACACCGTCAAGGTCGCTCTATTCGCTCGTTCTTCACCCGCCTCTCCTGACGATTCGACCAGGCCCTGCTCACGCACAACGCCAAGGTCTACGTTGCTGGTCGCGACGCGACAAAGGCCGCAAAGGCCATCGACGAACTCAAAGTTGAGACTGGGAAAGAGGCGCTCTTCCACAAACTCGATCTCGGCAACCTGAAGTCCGTAAAAGCTTCAGGACAGGAGTTCGCATCGAAAGAGCCGGCTGTGCACATCCTCTTCAACAACGCGTTCGTCGTGGTTCTTGCTGACCCAGTTGTCCAGTGTATGCTAACTCTCCTTGCAGAGGTGTTATGACCCCGCCTATCGACATGATCACTTCCGACGGCTACGACCTACAATGGGGCACCAATGTTCTCGGGTGAGCACACTCGTTGCCCATCTTGAATGCACATCCTTGACGCTGGTCTTCCAGGCATTTCCTCTGGACCCAAGAACTACTGCCCCTTCTCCGTGCGGGCGCAGCCACCTCGCCCGACGGCAAGGCCCGCGTGGTGCACACCGCCTCCTCCGCGGCCGAGATCGGCAAGATCAACCCCGCCACCTTCCGCGACGGCCTCGCGCGCAAGAAGATGGGCACAGACGCGCTCTACAACCAGAGCAAGCTGGGGAACATCCTGATTAGTAACGCGATGGCGCGCCGCTACGCCGCCACGGATAACATCATCTCGATCGCGCTCAACCCCGGCAATCTCGAGAGCGAGCTCCAGCGCCACCTCACCGGCATCAAGGCCTGCATTGCCGTACGTGGACCGTGCGCCTAGTGTGTGTCGGTTGCTGAACTCGGTGTGCAGAGCAAGCTTGTGAATCCGACGCACCTCGGCGCGCTCACGCAGCTCTGGGCCGGCACCACGCCGGGCGGGCTCGAGATGAACGGCAAGTACATGTGGCCGTGGGCGCGCGAGGGTAAGCCGATCGCCCTTTCGGAGGACGTCAAGCTGCAGGCGGAGGTTTGGGCGTGGTGCGAGGAGCAGGTCAAGAACGTCTAGTTCTTTACCCCCAAGTTACGATTCTACATCTCTATATACCTGTGAAGGCCTCACTACCGAAAGCTCGGACTGTTTGCTCAGGAAGAAACGGTGTTATGATACAATGATAATACAATGGAAGATACAAGATGCGACGAACAATTTACAAATACAGGACAGGGTATCATTCTCAGGCTACGGTTCTCAGGCTATCACTCAAACTTCCGTTAATTGTCGAGCGATGTACATATATGGCAATGTTGAGATGTCGAGAACGTCCAAGAGCACGGTCGCGAAATCCAGATGTCGCCTACAGGACAGTTAGAGAGCCATCCAAGCAGCTTGTCGAACACAAGACGTGTAAGTATCCAGACAAGCAGCAGAGACCAAAGGTCTTTAGAGTTGCAAGTCCTAGAACATCATTCGAGCTCTCAAACTTGGCAGACATGCCAGGCCGAAAGCAGGGAGCCCAAGATACAAGTCAGATTAAGTCAGTCCAGCACGAGAGTAGCAGCCTGATCAGAGGATATGTCATGGTTAACGCTGAGGGCACAGTCCCAGAGATCCGAGCGCCGCAGTAATGAACAGGAGGATGGGACTGAAGGCGACCCAGAGCCAGCGATCAAGTGGACAGGTAGATCCACATGAGATAAGAGAGAGATCTAGAGAGCACCAGGTCGAAGCCTTATCTCACACTGGACCAGTCAGCTGAGAGTCGCAGACCAGCCAGTTGGATTAGAGCAGCCAGTTGAAGTAGAGCAGCTCAGGCTAAGAGGAAGTGTTGGCGTGTCTGCAAGAAAGTGAGGTCCCGTCACGTGAGACGATTCGGCGAAGGATACTTATCTGGGTCATGGGCCGGGGTAGAGCACTCCTAGAAGAGGCACTGTACACGATGGTATGTTCACAAACGTTAGAAGAGTTCGAACAGACGATGCAATAGAAGTACTTACTGGCTTCATCCTCGGGCGCCTGAGCGGATCTGATGAGAGGTGCGTGAGTGGCGAGTCTGAGCTACAGACGGAGGCATACATTGTGTGCCCATACAGTGGACATGTCCTGAAGGAGGTAAGCAGAGACGGCAACGGAGGAGGCGAGGGATACACAAGAGACGATCGGAAGGAGAAGACAACAAGGGAGAGACAACAAGTCAAAACACTCTGCGCACGCAACGGCCAACACGCTTCACCCCGCGAGCGAACATACCTTTCTTCGGCGCTACCTTTGGCTGACTGACCGCGCGCACCACGATAGGCACGACCTCACCGTTCTCGCGCTCTGCCTTGACCTTGAGAGTGCGGGCACGGCGGGCGTAGTCCATGCCGCGGAGGACCTTCAGGGCCAGGTCGTTCTTTAGATGCTCCATTGTGAAGACGTCCTTGTCGGTGTCGTCCGTGTCCGAGTCGACGGCGGTGGCGGTGGTGGCGACCGAAGCAGCGGAGGACGTGCGCGCAAGCAGATAAACGGAGCTCGGCACACACAGCGTGTTGACAGCGCTGACCGCCTCGCGCTCGTTCTCCTCGTCGAGGAGATCCATCATGTCGACCATGTCGTCTACGTCGGGGAAGGAGAAGTCATCCGACGCGGACTCGATGCTCGAGCTGTCATCGACGATCAGGTTCGAGTACAACGAGTACCGCTCACCATGAGTAGGAAGCGCCCATCACAGGCAGAACATCGTCATCATCGTCGTCGTAGAGCGCAGCTCCACTCGGGCGCACGGCAGGGAAGTCGCGGGTCCAGTAGTCGGAGGGTCGCGCATTCGAGCAGCTGTTGGAGTTAGAGGGAGGTGGTGTTCGTCATCGTCGTCGTGGACATCGTCGGAGATCTAGCAGGGTTTTTAAGCGAAGGGGTACTGCGGTTTAGGCAGGGGAGGTCACGTAACTTTTGTTTGAGGAGACATGGGCGAGCCGAGGGTCGCTTATATACACCAGCGGGCAGCGGACCAGCGTGCTCGGCGACGGCAATGTGGGGCACTACAGGGGTTGGAGGATGTTTTCAGGAGCCACCTGACGACGCTCCTGAGCTCACATGCGTGGTGGATATCTCTATCCCTTTCATGGATATGTGCCGAACGGGAAGCTCAGAGGTCACTTAAGGTCTTTGGTAGCTGTAGCCTTGCCATCGACTCAACCAGCTGCACAATCATACCCTCATCGTGCTTTTGTTGAGAGAGGATAGCACACGACGAATACAAATAGTGCGGCGCTACTCCCACTCGATCGGAGGTGAACGAGCAGTGGGAGGCTGTCCGGCGATCGAGTGGCCCCAAGGCTTGGCTCCCGTGCCGGAACAGATCAGGACGCCAAATCAAATCTAACCACGCATAGCTGAGCCTAATTCAAGCACGAGAGATGACCAGGTAGGCAAATAATGGTAGATGGCTCATATGCAGGTTGTGGTGAGAGGCAGAAATGATTCCGGGACCCGAGTGTGAGCTCCTTCGGACGGCCAGAGATGTGGCGCTGCCTTTGCCTCTGACCACCTTGTCGTTGCGGACTCATGTCCTACGATGTCCTCCCTGGCCTCTATTTCATCAATTCGTTCCGAATAGCAATTTAGTCTGGCTTTCGATCGACCCGAAGTGTGCCTATATGGCTTTGGAGTGAGAAGAGGTTCCTCCTACGCAATGCAGTTCCATGCATGATGCACCCTCAGATGCGACTGGGTATGTTCTCTCCCTAGCACCCACATCCCCTCGATCTGAAGCAACAGTCAGAATGCCAGACCTCCGCCAGGGCCCTGCGAAGACGCTCTACCTAGTCGTACAGGCACTCCTCACCCTCGTCTTCCGCGTACCGCTCTGGATCCTGGTATCCGCACCCCGCAGCCTGCGGCCCAACCCGCGATGGTCGTTCAAGCGCGCTCTGCACGTGCGTCTGCAGAACCGAATTGCGATCATAGACACCATGTAAGTCTTGCCCGTCGCCCGTGCGCTCCCCGCACTTATGCGGTCGCAGTGTCCAAGGGCTCGACAGCCACCCCACCCACCGCGCTGTGCCGTCTTCCCACGCCAAGCAGGCCGTGTGGGCAGACCCCGTCCCCGAGCTCGTCGTGGGCCCGCTCAAGGCGTGGGCGCGCATCGGCGCAGTCGAGGGCGTCCGGGTCCCGCTCTACGTCTACACACGTCCGGGCCCGCCGTCCGGCACGAAGGTCGCGCTCGCCTTCCACGGCGGCGCCTACATCGTACGATCCGCCCATCCGGACGACCCCACAGCCGCCGCCGTTCACGGTCTGCTTGCGCACGTGCCCTCCATCGCGCGCGTGTACAATGTCGAGTACCGGCTGTCGACGACCCTGCCCGGCAAGCCCGCGAACCCGTTCCCAGCCGCACTACTCGATGCCCTCGCGGCGTACGCCCATCTCCTCTCTGCAGGTGGGATTCGGCCCGCGGACATTGTGCTTGTGGGCAACTCTGCGGGCGGGAACCTTGCGCTTGCACTGGTCCGATACCTGGTCGAGCACCGCGCCGAGATAGGGCTGGACCCGCCTAGCGGACTGGTGCTCTTCGCTCCGTGGGCCGACATGGGCACGTCGCACGCGCAGCCGCCGCCCGTGTACCTGTCGCGCACAGATTGGATTGGGAACGACACCGAGACGTATGCACAGACGGCGTACGCGGGCCCACATAGCGCTGCGCTCCTCGATGCAACGCCCTACGTCTCGCCCGCGTCGACGTGCCTCACCCAGCGCGTTTCGTTCGCGCACTGGCCGCGCACGTTCCTGGTGTGCGGGAGCGGCGAGTGTTTTGCGCCTGCGATCCGCACGCTGCGGGACCGCATGGTCGTAGACATGGAAGAAGGCACGGGAGATGGTCAGCTGCTGTTTGTCGAGGAGCGCGACGCAGTGCATGAGTTTGTGGGCTTTGCGTGGCACGAGCCCGAGCGGTCGTGGGTGCTGGCGAAGCTGGCTGAATGGATGGAAGGATGACTTGATTGCGAGCATGTTAGACTCCGCTATCGTTCGAGTACACAGAACAAATCATGTTATGCAAGAGCTACCGACGACAAAACAAAGCAGCGACAGCGATCGAAAGCACCTGTCCGTCCCATCCGCACACGGCTCGGAGAGTGGTTTAGTCTGAGTGTACCGCCGGTGAAATGGAGGCCGTCGAAAGAGGACTTGCCGTGTAACTGAGTGATCAAGCGAACGGCTGGCCGGCGATTAGGACGACGAGGAGCAGTCGATCTAGAGGGAGGCACACGGTCAGTCGACACCAACATTACCGGGGAGCGTCCTCCGTTCTGGTCTCCTCATATCCGGGCCTTGAGCTTGACCTTCCTGTACTGTTCCTCGAATACTCGGGGGAAGATATCCTGGCAGCCCTTGCAGTCGAGTATCTTCTGGGTGTCGGGGGCGTTCGGGTTTGTGTAAGTGACGACTTTGTGCTTTGCGAGGAACTCGACGAGGTCCGCTGCCATTTGCGCCTCCGGGTCCACCTTCATTGCGCCATCCTCCTCACCGGGGGCAGCTTCGAACGCGAGCTCGCGGCTTACGAACGCGACCGGCAAGCGGTTATACCTGCGAGCCGTCAGTGTCGCCGCGGCCACCGACAACCCGTGGGGACGCACGCGCGCGAGAGCACGATCAGCGCTTTGATGCGCTCGCGGTCGCGCATGTGGTCCATGATGTACGCGCCCATGTTTGGAGCGCTCGCGTACAGGCGGAAGAAAGCTGTATAGTTTCCTGCCGCGCATGCCCGTTGCACCGCAAGCGCATGCGCGATCGCCTTGTCCGCTTTTTGAGCAGGCGTTAGCCGCGCCACGAACAGATTCAGCTCTGCCAACAGATTCAGTCACGCTGCAGCGAGGACGGGAGAGTCCGGACACGTACGGCTGTGATTCAGGCCCCGGACCAGCTGGAGGATTTTGTAAGCGCTAAATTCGGAGCGGTGGCCGTTCAGGTGCTTGTTCTCGTATAGCACTTGCAGTCTGCCCAGGCATGAGTTGTACTCGACGTCGTCGCCCTGCGTGACTCTGTCAGAATTTGACGGTGACGAGAGATCGCTACTGACCACTTGGAGCGCAATGCGGGCGTGGATCTCGTATACCCTCACAGTAAAGTCCCTCTCGATCCGTTGTACCTGCACAGACGTCATCGTCGGCCCGTCTGAGACGTCGCATGGCTCACGACGAGGTCCTGACGCATGCTCTTGAACTGGCTGCAGACCCAGTTGTACTGCGTGTCCTCGCCTTCGCTCAGCACTTTCCAGCGCTCCACAAGCTCTGCGAGTGTGTTCTCGAGCACCTCGAGTGGCCGGATCTGGGCCGGATTCGGCTCCTGTTCGACGTGAGCATAGTGAAAAGAACGGAGAACATGCCACGCACGGAGGTGAGACGGAGATAGTCTTTGTACAGCTGGCGTGATGTCCCGACAATCGTGTGCTGCGACCAGTCCATCTACGCTACCATCAGCTTCGCAGTCTCAGCAAGGACTTGCCGCACGCACCTCGGTTGTAGGGTGGTAACCTCCGTTAGCATACCCGCTGGATGTGCGGGCAATCAGCGACCCGGACTTCTTGGTCGCCTCGATTGCGTGCTCTCGCTGAAATCGTTGCGCCCTCATACTTAAAGCGGCTGCGTCCGGCTCGTTCCCTGCCGCCCGCGCGAGTGCCGCTGCCTTACGCGCCTTCTTCCCGTTCGGCGTACCATTCTCACTAGGGATCCCGTTAGTTACTGCCTCATGAGGAAAGAGCATGGATACGCACTTCTTGCGCTTCGTTCCTCCCAGTACTGGAAGCGGCTTGGGCAGCAGGCTGTGTGCGCTGTGAGCCTCGGGGCTTAGCACAGTGGCTGGAAGGAGGAACGCACGACTGGAGCTGGACACCCGGCCAGTCGGTCGTCCAGAGAGCTTCACGCTCGAATGCCGCGGCGATGGCGGCCTTCATCTCTGCGGACGCGGCCGCGCGGTTCCCGTCCGTCATCTGCCCTAAGCAACGCGCCACCCACTCCCTGTGTGCGCCGTCAGCGGATGGCTGAACCCCTTCGTATCGCATAGGCTCACTTGAGCTTTGGTGGCCAGGTGTCGGACATGGCTTAGATGTGGTTAGTGTGATACTTTACTTCGTCCGGAGGTGTGGGCGGGAAGCGGGAGAAGGCAAGGTTTGGGCAGTAGAGTGGCGTCGCGGCATGCTTCGTTGCCCTCGACCACCTCCTTCTGGACGTGCACATGCTAGTCTGGGTCTCGGTTGATAGCATTATGAACCTGAATCAGTTATCGATATGCCGGAAATCGTCTTCTGTTGAATAAGAACCGGAACAAGCGCGCCATCCACTGCAGATGCTGCCGACAGACAAAAGGCACTCGTGGACAAATGGTCGTACACGACTCTGTCAACAACTCAAACATCGGTTGGACTCGTATACATTCTACATGTTCTGTTCTTTTGTAATGGCAAAATTGGATGCTTGAGCCTGTGATCTTGTCCAGCCATGGCGTTGCTGACTCTGCTGGTGGCCGTCCCCCCTGGTGGCTGTGCGAGCTTTGAGCGCATGGACGCGAGTTTTGAGCGCATAGATGCCGCTTTCGCTAGGATTGAGCACAAACTCGAAATGATGCTGCTTACGCACCGCTTCCGGGTGTGTCTCCATTTTGTCATAGGTGGTTGGCTTTCTCGGCTGACGTGATAAGCAAGCACGCATCTGAGACGGCTCGTCGATACGGTCAGGCCTTCCACCACAGGCACAGTCCATTATCTAATCCGATCTTCCATCGTGTCTGACCGTTTATGTTCAGGTTTCAGCATCGCGTTGAGCGTTCGCCCTTCGTTTTGAGCCATCCCATCACCACATGTACTATCCGGCAAATAGTATGTGTCTATAACCATCAACATCATCTCCTCCGGGAACCTGGATGGGCGCAGTGAGCGGCGTCTGTACTCGACTGCTCGCCGGTATGTGTCTGTTTCAGGCATGTCCGTCCGGCTCAAGTGGAGATCGGTACCGCGTGGTTCCTCTCCCGCGACCACCTCTTGCTGAGTTAGCACCTCGACTTACAGCGACTCAACTTGCTCGGCGAGAGCATTCAAACGGCCACCTTGTGCAACGCACTGCCGTGCGGATCCGTCTGCCTTCAAATCTTCGTTCTCCCGTCCGGCACGGACGGATATGCCTGGATCTCGGATCCTCGTCCACGCTAAGGCTCTGCAATCAGTTTCGTAAGGCCATAGACTATTGCTCGGGCCGAGCCGGCTACCACATCGGCCATCTCTGCGTCCATGGTCTAGCTCCCTTGCAAGGCAGTGCTTCATTTCCAGCTTGCAGTGACGCTTAGCTCAAGAACAGTGCTAGCCGTGCGGCTCGGCGGGACTCGGCGGGACTGCATTTCAGGGTCTACCTGGCGCCGGACTAGTCGATCCAACCGCTTCTGGTAAACGGCCTCCAAGCCTGATACACGTTTGAAGTATCTGATTCCAGCAACTGGTTTGACGACCATTCCGGTGGCGACCGCCTCCATTTTGAAGCTCACTATGCCTGACTGGATGCTTGTCGCTCAAAAAGTACAACTTGCCTCAGTCTCCACACACGTGGAACGGGAATAGCTCTACAGCAATCATAATTCAGCTCACCTCCCGTCCGCAACTCGAGCTCCGAGAAATCACCTG
>LCTX01000633.1:0-10640 GCA_002233555.1 Limonomyces culmigenus | reverse complement strand
CCGTTCGCCAGGTGCGAGCCGTCATTTACAAACGTCCGCACCGCGTCCTCGACGATCTCGACAATCTCCGCGTCCTCGTCCTCATCCGCACGGAACGCGTGGACGACGAGCGACTGCTGCGCCTTTGCGAGGCGACTCGCGAGGATTGCATGGTCGTGCGCGGCCTGTTGCGAGTCCGAATAGAGAAAGAAGGGTGCGCCGGCGCGGAGAAGCAGCGCCGGCGCGACGTCGCCCCCGCGTACGGCCAGATGGAGCACGACCGCGCACGCGCCCAGGGCCGCCAGGTGCGGCACCAGCCGCGCGCTCTCCGCGCCCGCTGTCGCGGTATATGATACCAACAGCCCGTCGCCTGCGCGCCGCAGCAGCGTTGCTCCCGCGTCTGCGCCATGTGGGAGGGCGAGAATGGTGGGTGTATGCGCGGTGTGGGTCGCCAGGTCCGCGTACGTCGGCGCGAAGAGAGCAGGCGCGGAGTTGGCGGTGCGCGCGTCCACGACGGTGTCGGACGCGAGGAGCGCGATGCGCGCGACGGCCGACGAGGACATGGCGGAGGATGTGCTAAGCCGCCCCGGCTTGACGGCCGCGCTAAATATTCGCAAAGTCAGCGAGCACGCCATCCTTGGTGCGAAATGCACCACGAGCCCGATCTTGGCCCCGCGTCCGGCATCGTCCCGCCCCGGCCGATCCTCTTCCTCGACCGTCACCTGCGTGAACTTGCAGCAAACTTGCAGCGACGTGGAGGCACGTCGGGAGCTGGGATGACGGCATCCAGGGTTTGCGCTTGGCGTAGAGAACTCGGCCTGGTCCATGTCCTCCACAATCAAGCTCTGACATCTCGCCGGCCGCTATGCCCTCTTACGAACGACACTACACATCTGGATGAGCACAACATAGCTAATCAGTCAGCATATGTCTATTCCAGGCAACTCTTGCTCTCGGCTTATCACCGGCATTCAGTGATTGCTCACCATGAGCACGTCTGACAGATGCCCTTTCCGCTTTCGTCCAACTAGACATAACTGGGCGACAGCTCTGTGATGACATTGTATTGTTGTTCGCACACATACCACTGCCTATCTTGACTCTCGACTGCAAACGCGTGAGACGACTCGATGACCGAGCGTGACGCGCGCAAAAAGTGCAAAGCTGTTACGCTTCTTTCAACTGCTTCAATTTTGTTGTCTATATCTCGTACGTGTGTAACCTAATCCACCCCATATGTTAACTATACGATCTTGTATATGATGGCATACCACTGTGGTATTTCCGGACCGTGGCGACTCCTTTCACGTTGTAATCGATTATAATCAAGCGAAACCGTTTTGATTGGTTGTCTCTCGCTCTCGTGAGCCCAAGAACTTGGTGGTAATGTAAGAACTCAGCTCACCCGTCCCCCCTCTTCTCTATGCACCTGTCAAGCCGTCACGAAAGAGCGGAAGTTCAGACTGATGGTACGTCGTTCAGGCCTTCGTCACGAGACCGATCCCTACTCCAGGCCCTGCGCAGCAGATCTGCTTCCTGCTTCCCCCCGCGACCATCTCACCTCTGTTTACGGCTCAACATCTGGCTCCTGATCTCAAGGTTCCAGTGTACAGTCTGTACGACTCGGGTATATACGATTTGGATCCAGGCGAACCTCCGATAGTATTATGCACTTGACCCATGGAAGAACCTCCGTGTTAGTGTCGTGAGCTTGGCCCGTGCGCAGCTGCCGAAAGGCCTCGTCACCGATACGGTCGACGTCGAACGCCGCGCCTGCCAACTGCACTCGTGCCGAAGTGCCTCGTCACCGCTCTGATAACTGTTGCTGCGCCTCGTGGTGCTGCCGGCCCGGTCATAAGCGGACGAGCTGGACGCTGTCACGGCCAACATACCCCCTCCTCATCCGATCTACCACTACTCCTCCGCTATGCCTGGCCTCTACACCCAGACCTTCCCGCCCAAGCCGACGTGGAGTCCCGAGGAGATGCCTGATCTCACCGGTCGCGTGGTTGTTGTCACCGGCGGGTATGCTGGCATCGGAAAGCACACCGTCAAGGTCGCTCTATTCGCTCGTCCTTCACCCGCCTCTCCTGACGATTCGACCAGGCCCTGCTCACGCACAACGCCAAGGTCTACGTTGCTGGTCGCGACGCGACAAAGGCCGCAAAGGCCATCGACGAACTCAAAGTTGAGACTGGGAAAGAGGCGCTCTTCCACAAACTCGATCTCGGCAACCTGAAGTCCGTAAAAGCTTCAGCACAGGAGTTCGCATCGAAAGAGCCGGCTGTGCACATCCTCTTCAACAACGCGTTCGTCGTGGTTCTTGCTGACCCAGTTGTCCAGTGTATGCTAACTCTCCTTGCAGAGGTGTTATGACCCCGCCTATCGAAATGATCACTTCCGACGGCTACGACCTACAATGGGGCACCAATGTTCTCGGGTGAGCACACTCGTTGCCCATCTTGCATGCGCATCCTTGACGCTGGTCTTCCAGGCCCTTCCTCTGGACCCAAGAACTACTGCCCCTTCTCCGTGCGGGCGCAGCCACCTCGCCCGACGGCAAGGCCCGCGTGGTGCACACCGCCTCCTCCGCGGCCGAGATCGGCAAGATCAACCCCGCCACCTTTCGCGACGGCCTCGCGCGCAAGAAGATGGGCACAGACGCGCTCTACAACCAGAGCAAGCTGGGGAACATCCTGATTAGTAACGCGATGGCGCGCCGCTACGCCGCCACGGATAACATCATCTCGATCGCGCTCAACCCCGGCAATCTCGAGAGCGAGCTCCAGCGCCACCTCACCGGCATCAAGGCCTGCATTGCCGTACGTGGACCGTGCGCCTAGTGTGTGTCGGTTGCTGAACTCGGTGTGCAGAGCAAGCTTGTGAATCCGACGCACCTCGGCGCGCTCACGCAGCTCTGGGCCGGCACCACGCCGGGCGGGCTCGAGATGAACGGCAAGTACATGTGGCCGTGGGCGCGCGAGGGTAAGCCGATCGCCCTTTCGGAGGACGTCAAGCTGCAGGCGGAGGTTTGGGCGTGGTGCGAGGAGCAGGTCAAGAACGTCTAGTTCTTTACCCCGAAGTTACGACTCTACATCTCTATATACCTGTGAAGGCCTCACTACCGAAAGCTCGGACTATTTGCTCAGGAAGAATCGGTGTTATGATACAATGATAATACAATGGAAGATACAAGATGCGACGAACAATTTACAAATACGGGACAGGGTATCATTCTCAGGCTACGGTTCTCAGGTTATCAGTCAAACTTCCGTTAATTGTCGAGCGATGCACATCTATGGCAATGTTGAGATGTCGAGAACGTCCAAGAGCACGGTCGCGAAATTCAGATGTCGCCTACAGGACAGTTAGAGAGCCATCCAAGCAGCTTGTCGAACACAAGACGTGTAAGTATCCAGACAAGCAGCAGAGACCAAAGATCTTTTGAGTTGCAAGTCCTAGAACATCATTCGAGCTCTCAAACTTGGCAGACATGCCAGGCCGAAAGCAGGGAGCCCAAGATACAAGTCAGATTAAGTCAGTCCAGCACGAGAGTAGCAGCCTGATCAGAGGATATGTCATGGTTAACGCCGAGGGCACAGTCCCAGAGATCCGAGCGCCGCAGTAATGAACACGAGGATGGGACTGAAGGCGACCCAGAGCCAGCGATGAAGTGGACAGGTAGATCCATATGAGATAAGAGAGAGATCTAGAGAGCACCAGGTCGAAGCCTTATCTCACAATGGACCAGTCAGCTGAGAGTCGCAGAGTAGCCAGTTGGATTAGAGCAGCCAGTTGAAGTAGAGCAGCTCAGGCTAAGAGGAAGTGTTGGCGTGTCTGCAAGAAAGTGAGGTCCCGTCACGTGAGACGATTCGGCGAAGAATACTTATCTGGGTCATGGGCCGGGGTAGAGCACTCCTAGAAGAGGCACTGTACACGATGGTATGTTCACAAACGTTAAAAGAGTTCGAACAGACGATGCAATAAAAGTACTTACTGGCTTCATCCTCGGGCGCCTGAGCGGATCTGATGAGAGGTGCGTGAGTGGCGAGTCTGAGCTACAGACGGAGGCATGCATTGTGTGCCCATACAGTGGACATGTCCTGAAGGAGGTAAGCAGAGACGGCAACGGAGAAGGCGAGGGATACACAAGAGACGATCGGAAGGAGAAGACAACAAGGGAGAGACAACAAGTCAAAACACTCTGCGCACGCAACGGCCAACACGCTTCACCCCGCGAGCAAACATACCTTTCTTCGGCGCTACCTTTGGCTGACTGACCGCGCGCACCACGATAGGCACGATCTCACCGTTCTCGCGCTCTGCCTTGACCTTGAGAGTGCGGGCACGGCGGGCGTAGTCCATGCCGTGGAGGACCGTCAAGGTTGGGTCGTTCTTCAAGTGCTTCATCTTGAAGACTTCCTTGTCGTTGTCGTCCGTGTCCGAGTCGACGGCGGTGGATGTGGTGGCGATCGAAGCGGCGGAGGACGTGCGCGCAAGCAGATGAACAGAGCTCGGCACACGCAGCGTGTTGACAGCGCTGACAGCCTCGCGCTCGCGCTCGTTCTCCTCGTCGAGGAGATCCATCATTTCCACCATATCGTCTACGTCGGGGAAGGAGAAGTCATCCGACGCGGACTCGATGCTCGAGCTGTCATCGACGATCAGGTTCGAGTACAACGAGCGGGCAAAAACGCGTACCGCTCACCATGAGTAGGAAGCGCCCATCACAGGCAGAACATCGTCATCATCGTCGTCGTAGAGCGCAGCTCCACTCGGGCGCACGGCAGGGAAGTCGCGGGTCCAGTAGTCGGAGGGTCGCGCATTCGAGCAGCTGTTGGAGTTAGAGGGAGGTGGTGTTCGTCATCGTCGTCGTGGACATTGTCGTAGATCTAGCAGGGTTTTTAAGCGAAGGGGTGCTGCGGTTTAGGCAGGGGAGGTCACGTAACTTTTGTTTCAGGAGATATGGGCGAGCTGAGAGTCACTTATATATGCCAGCGGGCAGCGGACCATCGTGCTCGGCGACGGCAATGTGGGGCACTACAGGGGTTGGAGGCTGTTTTCAGGAGCCACCTGACGACGCTCCTGAGCTCACAGGCGTGGTGGATATCTCTATACCTTTCATAGATCTGTGCCGAACTGGAAGCTCAGAGGTCACTTAAAGTCTTTGGTAGCTGTAGCCTAGCCATCGACCCAACAAGCTGCACAATCATGCCCTCATCGCTCTTTTGTTGAGAGAGGATAGCCCACGACGAATACAGATAGTGCGGCGCTACTCCCACTCGATCGGAGGTGAACGAGCAGTGGGAGGCTGTCCGGCGATGGAGTGGCCCCAAGGCTTGGCTCCCGTGCCGGAACAGATCAGGACGCCGAACCAAATCTAACCACACATAGCTGAGCCTAATTCAAGCACGAGAGATGACCAGGTAGACAAATAATGGTAGATGGCTCATATGCAGGTTGTGGTGAGAGGCAGAAATGATTCCGGGACCCGAGTGTGAGCTCCTTCGGACGGCCAGAGATGTGGCGCTGCCTTTGCCTCTGACCACCTTGTCGTTGCGGACTCATGTCCTACGATGTCCTCCCTGGCCTCTATTTCGTCAATTCGTTCCGAATAGCAATTTAGTCTGGCTTTCGATCGACCCGAAGTGTGCCTATATGGCTTTGGAGTGAGAAGAGGTTCCTCCTACGCAATGCAGTTCCATGCATGATGCACCCTCAGATGCGACTGGGTATGTTCTCTCCCTAGCACCCACATCCACTCGATCTGAAGCAACAGTCAGAATGCCAGACCTCCGCCAGGGCCCTGCGAAAACGCTCTACCTAGTCGTACAGGCACTCCTCACCCTCGTCTTCCGCGTACCGCTCTGGATCCTGGTATCCGCACCCCGCAGCCTGCGGCCCAACCCGCGCTGGTCGTTCAAGCGCGCTCTGCACGTGCGTCTGCAGAACCGAATTGCGATCATAGACACCATGTAAGTCTTGCGCATCGCCCGTGCGCTCCCCGCACTTATGCGGTCGCAGTGTCCAAGGGCTCGACAGCCACCCCACCCACCGCGCTGTGCCATCTTCCCACGCCGAACAGGCCGTGTGGGCAGACCCCGTCCCCGAGCTTGTCGTGGGCCCGCTCAAGGCGTGGGCGCGCATCGGCGCAGTCGAGGGCGTCCGGGTCCCGCTCTACGTCTACACACGTCCGGGCCCGCCGTCCGGCACGAAGGTCGCGCTCGCCTTCCACGGCGGCGCCTACATCGTACGATCCGCCCATCCGGACGACCCCACAGCCGCCGCCGTTCATGGTCTGCTTGCGCACGTGCCCTCCATCGCGCGCGTGTACAATGTCGAGTACCGGCTGTCGACGACCCTGCCCGGCAAGCCCGCGAACCCGTTCCCGGCCGCACTACTCGATGCCCTCGCGGCGTACGCCCATCTCCTCTCTGCAGGTGGGATTCGGCCCGCGGACATTGTGCTTGTGGGCAACTCTGCGGGCGGGAACCTTGCGCTTGCACTGGTCCGATACCTGGTCGAGCACCGCGCCGAGATAGGGCTGGACCCGCCTAGCGGACTGGTGCTCTTCGCTCCGTGGGCCGACATGGGCACGTCGCACGCGCAGCCGCCGCCCGTGTACCTGTCGCGCACAGATTGGATTGGGAACGACACCGAGACGTGTGCACAGACGGCGTACGCGGGCCCACATGGCGCTGCGCTCCTCGATGCAACGCCCTACGTCTCGCCCGCGTCGACGTGCCTCAACCAGCGCGTTTCGTTCGCGCACTGGCCGCGCACGTTCCTGGTGTGCGGGAGCGGCGAGTGTTTTGCGCCTGCGATCCGCACGCTGCGGGACCGCATGGTCGTAGACATGGAAGAAGGCACGGGAGATGGTCAGCTGATGTTTGTCGAGGAGCGCGACGCAGTGCATGAGTTTGTGGGCTTTGCGTGGCACGAGCCCGAGCGGTCGTGGGTGCTGGCGAAGCTGGCTGAATGGATGGAAGGATGACTTGATTGCGAGCATATTAGACTCCGCTATCGTTCGAGTACACAGAACAAATCATGTTATGCAAGAGCTAGCGACGACAAAACAAAGCAGCGACAGCGATCGAGAGCACCTATCCGTCCCATCCACAACGGCTCGGAGAGTGGTTTAGTCTGAGTGTACCGCCGGTGAAATGGAGGCCGTCGAAAGAGGACTTGCCGTGTAACTGAGTGATCAAGCGAACGGCTGGCCGGCGATGAGGACGACGAGGAGCAGTCGATCTAGAGGGAGCACACGGTCAGTCGACACCAACATTACCGGGGAGCGTCCTCTATTCTGGTCTCCTCATATCCGGGCCTTGAGCTTGACCTTCCTGTACTGTTCCTCGAATACTCGGGGGAAGATATCCTGGCAGCCCTTGCAGTCGAGTACTTTCTGGGTGTCGGGGGCGTTCGGGTTCGAGTAGGTGACAACTTTGTGTTTCGCCAGGAACTCGACGAGGTCTGCCGCCATTTGCGCCTCAGGGTCCACCTTCATTGCGCCGTCCTCCTCGCCGAAGGCAGCTTCGAACGCCAGCTCGCGGCTTACGAACGCGACCGGCAAGCGGTTATACCTGCGAGCCGTCAGTGCCGCCGCGGCCACCGACAACCCGTGGGGACGCACGCGCGTGAGAGCACGATCAGCGCCTTGATGCGCTCGCGGTCGCGCATGTGGTCCATGATGTACGCGCCCATGTTTGGAGCGCTCGCGTACAGGCGGAAGAAAGCTGTATAGTTTCCTGCCGCGCATGCCCGTTGCACCGCAAGCGCATGCGCGATCGCCTTGTCCGCTTTTTGAGCAGGCGTTAGCCGCGCCACGAACAGATTCAGCTCTGCCAACAGATTCAGTCACGCTGCAGCGAGGACGGGAGAGTCCGGACACGTACGGCTGTGGTTCAGGCCCCGGACCAGCTGGAGGATTTTGTAAGCGCTAAATTCGGAGCGGTGGCCGTTCAGGTGCTTGTTCTCGTATAGCACTTGCAGTCTGCCCAGGCATGAGTTGTACTCGACGTCGTCGCCCTGCGTGACTCTGTCAGAATTTGACGGTGACGAGAGATCGCTACTGACCACTTGGAGCGCAATGCGGGCGTGGATCTCGTATACCCTGACAGTAAAGTCCTTCTCGATCCGTTGTACCTGCACAGACGTCATCGTCGGCCCGTCTGAGACGTCGCATGGCTCACGACGAGGTCCTGACGCATGCTCTTGAACTGGCTGCAGACCCAGTTGTACTGCGTGTCCTCGCCTTCGCTCAGCACTTTCCAGCGCTCCACAAGCTCTGCGAGTGTGTTCTCGAGCACCTCGAGTGGCCGGATCTGGGCCGGATTCGGCTCCTGTTCGACGTGAGCACAGTGAAAAGAACGGAGAACATGCCACGCACGGAGGTGAGACGGAGATAGTCTTTGTACAGCTGGCGTGATGTCCCGACAATCGTGTGCTGCGACCAGTCCATCTACGCAACCATCAGCTTCGCAGTCTCAGCAAGGACTTGCCGCGCGCACCTCGGTTGTAGGGTGGTAACCTCCGTTAGCATACCCGCTGGATGTGCGGGCAATCAGCGACCCGGACTTCTTGGTCGCCTCGATTGCGTGCTCTCGCTGAAATCGTTGCGCCCTCATACTTAAAGCGGCTGCGTCCGGCTCGTTCCCTGCCGCCCGCGCGAGTGCCGCTGCCTTACGCGCCTTCTTCCCGTTCGGCGTACCATTCTCACTAGGGATCCCGTTAGTTACTGCCTCATGAGGAAAGAGCATGGATACGCACTTCTTGCGCTTCGTTCCTCCCAATACTAGAAGCGGCTTGGGCAGCAGGCTGTGTGCGCTGTGAGCCTCGGGGCTTAGCACAGTGGCTGGAAGGAGGAACGCACGACTGGAGCTGGACACCCGGCCAGTCGGTCGTCCAGAGAGCTTCACGCTCGAATGCCGCGGCGATGGCGGCCTTCATCTCTGCGGACGCGGCCGCGCGGTTCCCGTCCGTCATCTGCCCTAAGCAACGCGCCACCCACTCCCTGTGTGCGCCGTCAGCGGATGGCTGAACCCCTTCGTATCGCATAGACTCACTTGAGCTTTGGTGGCCAGGTGTCGGACATGGCTTAGATGTGGTTAGTGTGATACTTTACTTCGTCCGGAGGTGTGGGCGGGAAGCGGGAGAAGGCAAGGTTTGGGCAGTAGAGTGGCGTCGCGGCATGCTTCGTTGCCCTCGACCACCTCCTTCTGGACGTGCACATGCTAGTCTGGGTCTCGGTTGATAGCATTATGAACCTGAATCAGTTATCGATCTGCCGGAAATCGTCTTCTGTTGAATAAGAACCGGAACAAGCGCGCCATCCACTGCAGATGCTGCCGACAGACAAAAGGCACTCGTGGACAAATGGTCGTACACGACTCTGTCAACAACTCAAACATCGGTTGGACTCGTATACATCCTACATGTTCTGTTCTTTTGTAATGGCAAAATTGGATGCTTGAGCCTGTGATCTTGTCCAGCCATGGCGTTGCTGACTCTGCTGGTGGCCGTCCCCCCTGGTGGCTGTGCGAGCTTTGAGCGCATGGACGCGAATTTTGAGCGCATAGATGCCGCTTTCGCTAGGATTGAGCACAAACTCGAAATGATGCTGCTTACGCACCGCTTCCGGGTGTGTCTCCATTTTGTCATAGGTGGTTGGCTTTCTCGGCTGACGTGATCAGCAAGCACGCATCTGAGACGGCTCGTCGATACGGTCAGGCCTTCCACCACAGGCACAGTCCATTATCTGATCCGATCTTCCATCGTGTCTGACCGTTCATGTTCAGGTTTCAGCATCGCGTTGAGCGTTCGCCCTTCGTTTTGAGCCATCCCATCACCACATGTACTATCCGGCAAATAGTATGTGTCTATAACCATCAACATCACCTCCTCCGGGAACCTGGATGGGCGCAGTGAGCGGCGTCTGTACTCGACCGCTCGCCGGTATGTGTCTGTTTCAGGCATGTCCGTCCGGCTCAAGTGGAGATCGGTACCGCGTGGTTCCTCTCCCGCGACCACCTTTTGCTGAGTTAGCACCTCGACTTACAGCGACTCAAGGTTGCTCGGCGAGAGCGTTCAAACGGCCACCTTTTGCAACGCACTGCCGTGCGGATCCGTCTGCCTTCAAATCTCCGTTCTCCCGTCCGGCACGGACGGATATGCCTGGATCTCGGATCCTCGCTCACGCTAAGGCTCTGCGATTGGTTTCGTAAGACTATAGACTATTGCTCGGGCCGAGCCGGCTACTACATCGGTCATCTCTGCGTCAATGGTCTAGCTCGTTTGCCAGGCAGTGCTTCATTTCCGGCTTGCAGTGATGCTTAGCTCAAGAACAGCGCTAGCCGTGCGGCTCGGCAGGGCTCGGCGGGACTGCATTTCAGGGTCCACCTAGCGCCGGACTGGTCCATCCAACCGCTTCTAGCGAACGGCCTCCAAGCCTGATACACGTTTGAAATATACTATTGCAGCAAGTTTGAGTACCATTCCGGTGGCGACTGCCTCAATTCTGAAACTCACTGTGCCTGATTGGATGCTTGTCGCCCAACAGTACAACCTGCCTCAGCCTCCACGCACGTGGAACGGGAATAGCTCTACAGCAATCATAGTTCAGCTCACCTCCCGCCCGCGCTCGAGCTCCGAGAAATCACCTG
>LCTX01000628.1:0-14283 GCA_002233555.1 Limonomyces culmigenus | reverse complement strand
TGGTTGCCGCGAAAGGCGAAGAGGCGCGGTTTATTGTACGGTCTTTGCTAAGCAACCTTCGCGTGGGCGCGGTTCGAACCTCTCTCTTGACAGCCTTGGCCAGAGCTGTGGCCGTGTCTCCTCCCCAGTCTTCACCTGTTCCAGGCCCGTCTAGCCCGTTTGCTTCGATAGCTGACTTGCTGCCTCGGGTCGAGCCACTGTCAACGAGCAAGAGCAAGAGCAAGCAGAACGACACAGCGCGAACTGAGTTGATTGCCGCACTCCAGACATCCGAAGAGCTTATTCGAAAAATATATGCTCGGCATCCAAACTACGACCATCTTGTCTCAGCTTTACTCCAAGATGGCTTGGATGGTCTGGCGGATCGCGTCACTTTGTCAGTTGGTGAGTATCGTATTCATTACAACGTTGAACATGATCTGAGGCTGTATCCCCAGGTATTCCTCTACTTCCGACACTTGGATCCCCGACCCGCTCTCTTGACGAGATATATGACCTTGCACACGGGCTGCCTTTCACGGCCGAGTTCAAATACGATGGGCAGAGGGCACAGATCCATGCTTTTTGTCGTGATGATGCAGAGCCTTGCGTCAAGATTTTCTCCCGACACTTGGAGGACATGACGGATAAGGTAAACCTTTTTGCCCCTTCACTATCTTTTAGGGTGCCTGACGCGGAATCTAGTATCCAGACGTTGTCAACCTCGTCCACCTGCTACTTGCTCGAGACAAAGATATGGTTTCCTTCATCCTCGATGCTGAGATTGTCGCTGTTGATGCGACAACCGGATCATTGAAGTCGTTCCAGGAGCTGGCTACTCGAGCTCGTAAGGACGTGCGCGCAGAGTGTGTTTCTGTAGCCGTATGTGTCTTTGCCTTCGATCTCATGTACCTCGATGGCCAGGTTAGCCTGTCTTCCTTTCTCTCGGAGTATCGCGGGACGATTAACCGTGCCTCTCATACTTCTCACAGGTCCTTTTGTCACAGCCCTTCCGTAGTCGGCGGACGGCACTCCGCTCCCGCTTTCCTCCTATGGATGCTTCCCAGCAAAATTCCGCGGTACCCGACATGACCGGAGCACCCGCTCGCCTTGATCACGTCCGCAGTATTGAAAGTATGGACGGGCGCAATGCGGTGGAACAGTTCTGGCTCGACACCACTACGGCAGAAGGACCGATCGAGGGTCTGATGATCAAGGTACTGCATATGACAGTCTCTTCTCCTCGCGTCCATGGCGGAACACTAATAATCTCACAGCTTCTTGACAGCGGCGAGGCGATCGAGCCTGACGACGGCGATGATCCTACCCAGAAAGGCAAGAGCCGCCGGAAGCCTCTGCCGGCGACATACGAACCCGGTAGCTTACTCTGGATGGCTCTACCGTGGTTTATGATACTCACGACTTTGTTCTAGATAAGCGTACTAACGCATGGCTGAAGCTCAAGAAAGACTACGTCACTGGCCTAGGTGATTCCCTAGACCTGATACCGATTGGCGCTTGGTATGGCATAGGCCGAAAGGTATAGTTAGCAACTGCTCTTCTTGGCTCAACGATATTGATGTCATGACAGTCGCAGTGGTGGAGCCCAGTCCTTCTCGCGGTCTGGGATCCGGAGGCGGGCAAACCGGTGGCTGTGTGCAAATGCATGTCTGGTAGGTGTTTGAAGGCTATGCATGGCGATTGCGAGGTCTGATAAATAACTCATCATATAGGATTCTCGGACGCCTTCTACAAGGTAACACCACAATAGCAGCATTCCTCTGGGAGTGTGAGCTGAAGAACTTCGCAGGACATGCGATCTCGGTATTCTGAGGGGTCCGACACTTGCTCCACTCAGTCAAGGTGGGAATGCGACACTGGAGGTCTTCGACCGCAAGTTTACTTCAAACCTCACGAAGTCTGGGAAATCCGTGGAGCCGAGTAAGTCTTTCCTTGCTAGCACCGTTGTGATACTTGCTGATTCGCCTAGTGTCACTCTTTCGCCGGTGTCTGTGGCAGGCCAGGGCCTCATTACTGACCGAGGGCTCAGCCTCCGGTTTCCTCGATTTGTCCGTTTGCGCGAGGACAAGACGATCGAACATGCAAGTACGCCCAGCTTCCTGGCCAACATGTATCGGAAGCAGAACAATAGCAAGAAGGGCGGCGCCGACGATTTTGAGCTCATGGATGGCGACGTCGAAGAGAGCGAAGGAGAAGGGGAAGAAGACGAAGATGTTGAGTAATGGAACGGGTTTAGCTCCAGTGAAACATAGTATTATGGTATCAAATATGTACAGTAATATGCAATCTCGCATCAATTGCAACCAGGGTCAGGAAGTAACAAACAGCAGAACGGTCGTCCAACAGAGGAGGAGGCTGAATCATATGGGGGTAGTGGCGAGTGACAACGGGGCAGAAGAGGACGATGCGCGTGGATGTATCGCATTTGGCAACAGTGGAGGTGGGGTAGATGTGGATATAGCTAGGTGTCGGTAGTCCTTGATCTGCAGCGGGGGAGACGCCGGACGCCTGATCCTTCCAGACACAACCCACTTCTTCTTGTCATTGTCGTCGCCACTTTCCGGGTCAGCTGAACGCAGACGATAATTGGCGTATGTCATCGAGATCTCACGCTGAGGAGTTCCGCTGCAGTACGTGCACAGGCAGTTGGGCTGACCATCCTCGTTCATCGGCTTGCCCGTCATCAACCAGCGAAAGTGAAGGATGAATTCTTCGGGTGATCGAAACTGATACACGAAACTTGACCCTAAGAATGTCCATGTGAATACGACTCATTGCCTCAGGATTGCAGGTGGACTCACCCATCAAATAATGATCCTTGCGCTCACGATCTTCGCCTTCTTCATCCCTATACCGTTTATGATGCGCGAAGAGCTTATAGCCAGCAGGTAGCTTCTTAAGCACACACTCGTCCCTGTCGCGTACTACAACACAATGAGCCGGCGTTCATTCTCTGTGAGCTTGTTTGTACTGACCAACACTGGGGTGGAAAAGCCATTCCAAGGCAAAATGGCCAATCTTAGTCCTCCAACGAAACTCATCCGCCAATATAGCCTCTTCGTAATAATCGTAGGTGCCATCTTCGTGGATGGTCCTGCCGAGGTCTTTGCCAGCAGGTATATGAATGCCTTCCTCTCCAGCGTCAGTCTTTTTCAGCTTGATCCCAGCATACTTGTTGTTCTCAGGCAGGTAAAGCTTGTAGTTGGACGATTCAACACCAAGATGTCGCCAATCCATGTACGCTCGCAGAGCAGAGAAGGGGAACGAGGTCAAGAGGTGTTAACCCGGGTCCGCAATGGTCTCCGTACAGTATTATCGTAAATCACCCCGGTGCGAACCCAAAGGATGTGTTATAATACCAAAAGACAAAAGATATGTACATAGCACCCGCATAAGCCATACAATGTGCCGAATCAAATGCTAGGGTGGCATGGTGTCGTGAGTGTACTAAGCAGGGGCCAACCGCCCCTTCAATCAACAGGCACTGTTCAGTTGCGCATTGATTGGTCTAAAAGGATCCGCCCGGCCACAGATGGGGCCTTGGACAAGGTGTCGCCAACCATGACCGGGCGGTGATCGGGGACGTGTACGGCCCGCCCAGAGTTCTGATAGAGCTCGAGCGGGATATAGCCGATGTAGTGCGTGCTAAAGTGAGCGTATGTCAGCATATGGCGATGCACATCAGGGAACTGCTAGGACATACTCTCCAAAGCCGCCCACGAAATAAATAGTCTAATAAGAGTGTCATTCATCGGTAGAAAATGAAAACCCATACTGCTTACATGAGGATCGAATCGCGCCCAATGTGACTGCAGTTCATTAGCGCAAGAATGAGGCACAAGCGCTACCGCGGATCAACTTACGGTATGTGCGCCATTCTCGTCGCCCGGCAACCACCACTTGGCATCTTTGTGCTTGCTCAAATAGCATGTCTTGATGTCCGCGGCGCTCGCGTCCGAGTCGGGCACGAGGGTTACATTGCCTATGAAGCTAACGCGGGCACGACTGGCCTGGGGGTGCTCAGACGCGACTGTGATTGAGGCAGCATGCGAGGACGAGTGCAGGATGTTCTGGCTGTGACGGGAAATCGGGAGGAACAATAGTGATAGAGAGCCGTTGGAGTGACAAGGGGCGTAATACTCTTGCAGTGGGAAAGATGCGCCTAACCTCGTCATTGAGCTAATGAGCGAGCGCAAACAAGTCAAACACTCGCGTGCCAGGTCGTGCCCGTCAGGGAAAGTCGTAGACATAGTCGCCACAAAATCAGGGGATGCTTCAACTAGAACCCTTGATATACGGGCTGTTGAAGATTGGTCACCCTTTCTAAAAGAGAACGTCGGGTGCTTGCCGCATACCTGCGTCCTCCACCGTTTCATAACCTGCGACCAGAACAGCACCCAGAAGCAAAGCAAGCGACCGCATGTCGAGCTGCATGATAAACCCTCGATGTATGCTAGATGGGGACAACAGGGGAGGCGCAAGGTTGAAAGGGTTGAAGCCGTTCAGGTGCAAGAGGCGAAGCTTGACCGAGCCGAGCTTACTGAATTGGGTTGTGAACTACGGATGACCCGGATCCACCGCGTTTCTCTCTCCCTCACTCGTGACGAGTCTCGACTTTCGTTGCGATTCATCATAACTTGGCCTCACTATGGCATCAAATCTACTAGAGGGTCATTCGAAGAGGCGGGAGCCGGATAAATACATGAAAGGACTTGTCGACACATCTTTCGAAGAGGGTCAATATGAGGCTGGGATCTCCCTCATGGACGAGATGCGTTCAACGCAGTTCCTGCCTGCTCCGTGAGTCAATGTTTGACATGGTCAGGAAATTGAAGGATTTACCATATTATGTTTCAGGGTGCATATCCGCTCGCTCGTGTTTCTGGCTCTTTATCCCCCTTTGATGTCATCGCGCAACGAACGTGCCCTCGCTCAAGATGATCTCGCCGCTTCTCCAGGCAAGCTCTCGTCTCCGGGCAAGTTGAGAGCCAAACTTCAGCCTCTCATACCTACCCCGGCCGCGACCAAGGCTGCCATGCGTCATCTATCTGGCCTAGTCCGGAACACGCCTCCGTCCGCCATCTTGCGTGCCCTCCCGAGCTACGACTCTCCAGCCTCCGATCGTCACGAACACAACCAAGGAGATGAGGATGAGTCATACATCTCACGTGAGTCACAGTGTCTACTTCAGTGTAGGTCGGTATGGGAAATTCTGCGCGACGACGTCGTCAAGCCCAAGGCGGAGGCATTCATGGACATCAAGGGCAAGAAGCGCCGTAGAGTGGATGAGCGAGACATCGATGAGGAGCTGGGGCTGGATCCTAGTGCAGTCGTTGGCAGGAATGCATGGCCGATGCTGGACTTTTTAGACTCGCTATTTGAGAAGGATTGTACTGATCATGACGGTCTGGTTCTATTCTGTATCGGATCTGAACTTTGCTGAGCCTCTCTTCAGCATCTTACTCGCCTCTTCTCCTTGCGCAAATGCCTCCGCCAAGAGCTGGTACGGGTCAGCGGTGGGATATGGGAGCAGTCCTCGACGTTGTGTTTACGTGTTGGGAGCACGCCGAAAGAAACAAGCGTCAACTGGGCACTCGACTCTTGACACAGGTCGGTGCTACATGCTATACCGAAACAAGAACAACAATCGACCCCGTCTTTTTAGTTGATTCACTTGCTCAGCAGTCAACAAATCGACAGCACTTCATTTATGGACTCGCTCGTGAAACGCCTTCAGTCCAATGAATGGGAGTTGTTTGGGGCGGCTCTCCGTGCAGGCGGCCGTACTTCAATTGGACTTTACTTCAAAGTTCTTCTGTGTCGGCGACTCCTCCAGACGGGCAGTGGATCACCTGCTCATTCACGAACAACCAAGAACAGGCCCCTACCCCGGGCTCGCGGCAGAGCGGTCCGAGACAAAGCGAACGGAGACCCTGCGGAGCCTCATATCGCTTCCACCGATTCAGCCCCGACGACCGGCGAAATACACATAGCCGGTATATCCGGCCCCGTTCTCCGCACCGAGGAAATATCTCATTTGCTCGCCGGTCGTGATGCGAAAGGATCGGATCCGGGTCTATGCGTCAAGGCTAGGCTGGAGCTACTCGATGCGTGTGTACAGCTATGCCGAAGGTCGGAGGCCGGGGAGTCTAGCTTGATGTGGCTCAATACCCCTCTTATGGCTGAGGCATTACAAGCCTTACCCCGGAATCCTCTGGCTCCCGATCATCCTGGCCTTGATTCATCAAGTATACAAGGGAGAATTGAGGTGGCCACGGGACGAAGTGCTTAATTATTATAATCCGCGTCTCTAATTGTTGCTCGTGTTACGATACCTATATTCTCGAGTGGCTTGCTGTTTCCTCACGTGACCCCGACCGCTCTTGCTCGCCACCACATCAGTTGGAATCATATTCTCAAGAAGTCACCGTATATAAACCTCTGGCACACGGCGCGTTTATAAGACGCGTTCGATGCTTCGCACTGACATACTTGGCATTATTCGACCAACACGTTTCATACAAAGCATGTCCACCACCACTTCTGGACCAATGGAAACGGCCATGCGAGAGAAGCTCGAGGCAGCTTTTTCACCGAAGGAGGTTACTATCACAAACGACAGCTGGCAGCATCGGAGTCACGCAGCCATGAAAGCCCAAGGCGGGGGTAACGGAGAGACTCGTAAGCCACCCGTGGGCGTTCTACATGCGCGTGCTGATGCGGAGAGAACTGCAGACTTTACCGTTCATGTTGTATCTGATGCTTTTTCGGGGAAGGTAAGCAGCTGTCTAGGCCCAGGAGATCCCGTCATAGGCCTCAGCTGAAGCCCCGCCCAGACGACGTTGCAGCGGCACAGGATGATCTACACAGCCCTGTCAAGTGAGTTGGAGCAGGGCGTCCATGCCCTCTCCCTCAAGACCAAGACCGTACAGGAGAGCGCCAACACTATATAGTCCAGCCGATTACACGTGTGTATACGATGCTAGGTCGTCCACGTCTCGTTTTGATGATCCCGCTCGAGCTTCTTTGATCACGTCATGCTCCGCGCTTTCCTGCATCGGGACCGCTTTTCCCGGAGCAACGTGCAACAGTCTGCAACCAACGCAATTGCGATCTTCGGTTGCCTGCCAGCCATCTACATCGTCTCATACGCGCGACCGACCTGCCGATCAGCTTGGCTGCAGTTGTTGTACGGGATGTGCATGGAACTCGACGACGGTTCAAGATCGCCGCGCTCGTCGCTCACACGGGAGCGCGACGGCCGCACATCCGCAGCCTGGGCACACTGATGGAGCCGGCGATCGTATCCAGTGCCAATCGTTCTTAAGCCGGAGCAGCACAGCACCGCAACGTTCGCTCTCCTGGTGTCGCCCTTCTCCCTCGCATCTTTCACCTTCTCCCACGCTTAGGCGTACTTTTTCTTCTCTTTCGCACCGCGCTATGACTTCTCCTGGCGAGGAAGTCCGGCCGCGACCTACCCTTCCTTCTATCCGTGACATTTTTCGGGGTATGTGTATTCAGGCTCCGAAAAAATCACACGACTAACATTTGTTCTCTCTAGATGAGCTGAGCTTGCCCAGCCGACCCCCGTCATCACGGCTAGCATCCACATCTCGCCCTACTGATTTGACTTTTTCACCTTCGCTTGGGATTTCACGACTACAACTGGATGAGGATGACCGGCATCCGCCCCACCTTCAGGTACGTCTGTCCTGTGGTCTCTGTCTTGCCCACAAACTCACTTGAAGTGCAGGGCTGCCCAGACTTTTCTTCGCCTTTCGGCTCCTTCAACCCCGACACGCCTCCCTTCACTCAAGGAACCTCCGCCGCTTCCTCTCACTTCCTCCTTACGCCGATTGGCCCGGGACCTCTCATTCCGCGGCGTGCGTCCGAAACCGTGCACAGAGAACATTCGCCGGACCAATGGAGGTCCCGCTCCTTCTCTGACATTACCGGCATTGCCAAGGCCTCGGACTACCACCGCGGGGTAGGGAATGCACCGCCTTCGCACGACCCTCTCCGGCCCAACCACCCTCCTTATCACGCGGGCTACTCCTCGCATCCCTTGCATCCCTCTCGTCTGCGATCAGGATCAATTACGTCCTCGCCTCAGCTGCCGCACCACTCTGGTGCTTACGCAGCTGAGCCGTACCCTCATTCAGGTGGCCCTTCGAGCCGCCGAGGATCATTGAACGACGTAAATCCTGCGGCTCGTTTCATGTGTGATTACTGTGGCAAGGGCTTCAGCCGACCAAGTAGCCTCAAGATCCATATCAATACGCACACAGGCGAAAAACGTGAGTGACCCCTCCATACAAGGAATTAAATGCAGGTTCTGACTTGAATCTCTCTTCAGCGTTCACATGTCCCCACGAAAGTTGCGGTCGAAGTTTCAGTGTTCTGAGCAACATGCGTCGTCACGCTCGTGTGCACTCACAAGAGGGTTCCAGCTCCGGACACCAGCGCACACCGTCACAGTCGTCCGAGAACCCAAGCGATGGATCTCCCATGTCCTCGCAGGAGGATCTCCTCTTGACTGCGCGACCATAGCGTTTAGTCGCCGTTGATCTGTCCCCACCTCTTGCTCGCGACTGACCGACCAGTCGCGCGCCCCTCCTTCAACAATCTTCACATCTGTATAACACTCTCAGAGCGATCATGGACGCTAAGCTATTTATCGCCACGTAATGTACAGTACTTTAACACAAAACAATGAGAACCCATCAAACAGCTATTCGGGAGAGTAGTCTTAGGCGCCGGGTCATGCACTCTGCCTCATGGCACAAGGTGCATGGACTCTGTTTCCCGCACACCGCGCGCACGACGCCGCTCAAACCACTCTCCTTGCACGACGTCTCTGACCTATCTCTTCTTTCCTCTGGGCTGTGATGGGCGCGATAGCTGCAAGTGCCGCTTTGTTCTTGGCGTCGCTCTCCGCTCTGGAAACGGTTCTGGGACATGGGTTCATCAAGCAGGGTATGCCGACACCACTTTGCAAATGAACCATACTCTCACTGATAGGAACAATCTCAGTTACTGTGGATGGGACAAATTATCCTGGATTTGGTGCGCCTCCCCTGCACGAGTGTCGCGCTTGGCTCTGACCATCCTTAATACTAATAGACCCCAACCTCGACCCGTATGCGGATCCCATTCCCGATCGCGTTATTCGCAGGATACCCAACGATGGCCCCGTGACCAACATCCTTATTGCCGACCTCACCTGCAATCGTCTTGGTGAGAATGGCTCTTCGGCAACAGCCACCGTTTCCGACGGTGGTACAATCAAATGGTAGGGTCATACTTGCCTAATAACTTCACCGACTAAATGAACCTCTCAGGCAGTGGAATCAGTGGCTCTCCGATCATTTGGGTCCGGTCTGGACGTACATGACCTCATGCAACGGGGAGTGCAAAGACCTCAACCTCGACCTTGACCAAGGAGGAAAGGACCTCAAATGGTTCAAGATCGATGCGCAAGGTTACGATTCGAGCACAAAGACCTGGGCTAGTCAAAATCTTATTGCTGGTACGTCCTCCATTCGTACCGTCAACGAAGTCGCATACTGAACTCGATCAGCTGGAGACACGTGGACTTCTACTGTACCGAAAGAGCTGAAACCAGGACAATATCTCCTCCGGCACGAGGTGTCAGTCTGATATTCTTGCATCTTACATTGCATCTCACCATACACAGTGTTGCTCTGCATTCAAACCCGGCGCAGTTTTATCCTGTGAGCGCGCTTGTATTTTACTGTTGTGCGAGACAGGCTGACTCCGGACACAGGCGTGTCTACAAGTGACAGTGTTGGGCTCTGGATCCAACTACCCTACCGACTCGATGACTGTTTCCATTCCTGGCCTGTTCAATGACTTCGTTTGGCCCGACATATGGTCAGACTCGTTCGGCTCGTTTACAATTCCTGGTCCCCCAGTGGTCTCCTTCGACGGGAACGCGGACACCTCTCCAACTTGGAGCACCCCTACTCCGCAGCCGACGGCGAGCGTTGGCGTGGTCGGCGTGACCGGGGACGATTCTGGGTCTCATCCGGACAGTGATAAGGACGGCGGTGAATACGGCTCCTCCACTACAACGGCGAAGAAAGGGGGTGCAACAGCGCCAGCGCCCTCGTCGGTTGCAACCGGTACCTCCAGGCCAAAATGCGTGGCAATCACCAATCCAGCCTTGGCTGGCAGAAGCTCAAGTGTCAAGAAGCGTTTGGCAGCTGCTTTGACAAAGCACCGGATGCGTCTCTCTTTGGGTACGTCATCCTGCCGATTGATCGACGTGGCTGCATGAGGTTTACCATAATATAGGCAACTTGTTTTCTACCGAGTGACGCGGCCGGTCTCGTCGATGGGATGTATCTATATATGTAGGAGTATAACAGACCCGGAAGAACGCAAATGAGACCATTACAACTGACATTGTCCTGGAAAGAGCATGGAATGCACACATGATGATACGAAGCTACATATTGCATAGGGCTACATGATGAGAGTAGGGTATCACAGAAAACAACTAGATGGTTGGTGTAATGTACTGGAATGGAAGTCCGAAGAGCGTTAGGGAGACAGAGAGATGCGATCAACATGAAAGAAGAGGCATGGGCCAAGAGATGAAAGAAGGTCCCAGCCCGACTCTCGTCATAGAGTTCGTGAATGTCCGCAGATCGAAAGTCTAAATGTTGTTGGAAGCTTGAGGTGAAATGTCGTGCCGCGACGCCGCTCAACGCCGTCGACGGGTCGGAGGGGCTTGGGATGCTTGGGCAGCGCTAGGATCAATAGCGTGCGTCCTACGGAGATTGTATGGCTCGACAACGATGGTTTGCGGTTGTGTCGGCGCTGTAGCCACGTAAGATGGGCTGGTGGTGCGTGTCCTCAATGTAGGGCTGGAAACATAGCCCGGGGCGCCTCTGGGTGCGAATGCTGACGGCGCGCTAATTCCGACTGCCGAGGAAGGGTCGATCGTGGCTCGGCTGCTCGCAGTAGGTGATGACGAGGCCCCCTCGCTGGAATGACCATTACCTGTGGTGGACGATTTCGGAGGTTGTCCACCCCGGCCACCCTGGCGAGCTGCTTGTCGCTTGTTTTGAAACCTAAAGGATGTTAATATTGCAAACATGGGGGACGCCGTCGTTGATGGGAACTTACCAGATCTGGACACTGCGAGGGGTCATGCCAAGTTGCTGTGCGAGTTGCTCCCGCTCTGTGGTAGGAGGGAACGGGTTCCGATCGTAGACCTACCGGCTGTAGGTGAGCAACTGGAAAATCCAGCAACACAGCGGGGACGTACATCGTTCAGGACGTTGAGTTGATCGGCATTGGCTCGCTTGCGTTTCTTCTTGACCGCAAGAGGGTAGTCTCTGGCCCCTCCTGAAGACTCCGTGTTGACCGACGAGCTGCCAGCAGGTGGACGAGCGCGTGGGTATGGGTTGTAGGAGGTAGAGTGGGTGGTGTGTGCATGAGACCGTGTCCCAGCGCGAGGCGCTGAGGTCACTGACCTAGACCCCGAAGGAGCAACGTGCTCGGGAGGGCTGAGCAGCGCGTTGGTGAACGGCACAGCGGATGAAGAGCTGCGTGGCTCGTACGCGGACGTCGGTCCATAGTAGTAAGGCGCCGTAGAGTCCGGAGGTCCATACACGTACGCGCTCGAGTATTGAGTTGCCGGGACGGCCGCTCCGTAGGTGGCTTCATACGAAGGAGGAATAACCGGGGCGGGTGCTATAGGGCCAGGCATGGTCGAGGTGGAGGCCGTGTAGTGATATCGTTGGTCCCAATAACTTGCTTGCCCGGGACTGATGTCAGTGGGCGACGCATACGCATCCTGATCGGCGGGGTACGAAGCATAGGGATATTGACTGCGTGGGAATGCCGGAGATGCATATCTGTCCGGGAACTCTTGATGGGTGCCGTAAGATGTGCCTCTGGCCCTGGATGCTGCAGCGGAGATGAAGTTAGAAATGAAAGGGATCGCCGGTCGAGTGTACTGGATGATTTACCTGGGTTTGCCCACGATGCTATGGTTGCGCTGTTGGAGCTCTCGGCTGCATATGCCTCGGCTTGTCGAGGATGAAGAGGCGCGTTGGGAGCGATCGAAGCTGAACCGGAAACATCCGAGTGGTCAGGATAAGCGACCGTGGAAAAGCGGTAGTGATCCACGGACCTGACGAAGGTAAGATTGGCAGGGAAGTTAATATCGGAGGAGGAGGAGATGGCGCACCCTGTCCCAGCGCGTACAACCCCCCACCAATCACTTCAGGTCGAGGGCTTCTGGTAGAGCGCGACTGATTGGAATGATGGGAGCGCTCCCGTTCTGCCGACATTGCGAGCGGAAGATTCGTATGGCGGGGAATGGAAGGCAGCGGAAATCTGCCACAACGGGTGGTTATGAGCGCCTCTGAGTCCGCAACGTGGCGACGGCATGTAGGCTCCCTCCTCCGACGCGTCCTGACGCTGAGCTCCGCACCGGAGACCGCGGGTGGGCGTGGATCAGGAGTTGGAGTGAGCCGGGCGCACGAGGCCTGACGAGGCGATGCACCAAGCGCAGACTCGCCGTCAAGAGGCGAGGACAGAAGGTGATCCGGCTGGGACTCGATGGTGTCGATCAACGCTAGACACGAGGCGGATGACCCAGAAAACCGAGAGTCGCATGACAAGCGTGCCGATCTGTGTGCGAGCAGTTATACTGCCCAGATCCATGTCGTAAGGCAATCACCACGCGGGCTCCTGCATGCCCTCCTCATTTCCGCCTCGTGGCCGGACATCGGCGATTGCATCTGCCGAGTCACTCAATAGTCCACCGGGAGTATGCGGCTCCCAGATAGCAGCTGAATTTTAGAGACACTTCGTGAGGTTCGAGAACAGCCAGAGCTACATGGGAGGCGGAGAGAAAGGTGAGAAACCATGTCGCATCAGAAGCAAGCAGGCGGATCAAAAAGGAAGTTCTGTAGGTTTTGGCTGACCCGGGGCCCGCAGCCTAAGTGTGGTGAAATTGATCGATCTCCCATCATCGGATTGGCGTATCAGGCACATTGAGCAGAGCTAGATAATCGTACAAAGATCGCGGTATGGGTACGTGAGGGGGATTGGAGGGTATCAAGATTAGTTTCGTGCGAAGGAGATCCAAGCGAAGCGTCCGAGAAGCACCACCACAGCTTGAGCATGCTCTCAAACGGACAGCCCGCGGCCTTTGCCAGGCTCCCGAGGTCCCCGAACGGTCCCACGACCACGTTGAGCATCTTGCGGCAGCACCTCTGGTTCGGGGTCAAACGCGCGGTCGGCACGCATGTAAGTCACCGCACGGGGCGCCTTGTGTGTGAAGCCAGCGAACGCGTAGGCTTTACGAACTTCGAGCACTGTCTTTCCATGCACCTTGTCGCGCAGGAGTGGATCGCGCGTTGCGTCCGCCGGAGCACCATTGGCGGGGGCTAAAGGCTGAGCAAAAATAAGTCAGCAGCAGTCGTCACCGCATTACAGAGTCCTGATGCGTACCTCAGCGGGGATATCGTCGTCAAAGTGCTTGGTGTCAGCAGGATCGCGAAGCTCCGGGTGGTATGGTGGGGCGTATCGATGAATGTTGTCCCAATCGATGCCGCGGAACCATGGGTGAGCCTGTGTGCTGGTCATCAGGAATGGTCAACAGACGACAGTAAGATAAATAACCTTGATGATATCTGCTCCGTCCACTGACGAAGGGCCTCCGAAGGCGTTGATAAAACCGCTGCGGCGGTTTTGCATGATCAATGAATCGGGACGTGTAGTGGACGAAGCCGTCTGTGAGCCGATTCGGTCCTCTGGCTCACAGAGCAGTTGCTGCATAAAGTTGATACCATCGCGAGAGACACGGGGCTTCGGGGGGAACTTGAGGTTCTCTTGCCACTTGAGAATCTTCTGACGGGTAACATGTCGCTGGAGGAAAATCAGTTCAATACTACAGCGTGAATCCGCCAGACCCACCGAGTTGCTAACGAAGGGCGGGTACCTGAAGAACACACGTACTACTGATCAGCAAAGACTAAGCTGATGGGCTCGACGCGGAGACGTACCCGTAGAGGCACTCAAACATGATAACCCCCAGGCTCCACCAGTCACAAGAGAACGAATACCCATGACCACGAATAACTTCCGGAGACACTAAGGCACCGCGCGTCAATGATAATGCAGATACTGGAATGCAGTTGACGTACTGTATGAGTTGGTACCGCAGCTAAGGGGAGCAGCCCAACGTCAGTGGCGTACACACAGCCGGCAGCGAGGCAACTCACACAGAATAAGCGAGCT
>LCTX01000627.1:0-14207 GCA_002233555.1 Limonomyces culmigenus | reverse complement strand
TGGTTGCCGCGAAAGGCGAAGAGACGCGGTTTATTGTACGGTCTTTGCTAAGCAACCTTCGCGTGGGCGCGGTTCGAGCCTCTCTCTTGACAGCCTTGGCCAGAGCTGTGCCCGTGTCTCCTCCCCAGTCTTCACCTGTTCCAGGCCCGTCTAGCCCGTTTGCTTCGATAGCTGACTTGCTGCCTCGGGTCGAACCACTGTCAACGAGCAAGAGCAAGAGCAAGCAGAGCGACACAGCGCGAACTGAGTTGATTACCGCACTCCAGACATCCGAAGAGCTTATTCGAAAAACATATGCTCGGCATCCAAACTACGACCATCTTGTCTCAGCTTTACTCCAAGATGGCTTGGATGGTCTGGCGGATCGCGTCACTTTGTCAGTTGGTGAGTATCGTATGCATTACAACGTTGAACATGATCTGAGGCTGTATCCCCAGGTATTCCTCTACTTCCGACACTTGGATCCCCGACCCGCTCTCTTGACGAGATATATGACCTTGCACACGGGCTGCCTTTCACGGCCGAGTTCAAATACGATGGGCAGAGGGCACAGATCCATGCTTTTTGTCGTGATGATGCAGAGCCTTGCGTCAAGATTTTCTCCCGACACTTGGAGGACATGACGGATAAGGTAAACCTTTTTGCCTCTTCACTATCTTTTAGGGTGCCTGACGCGGAATCTAGTATCCAGACGTTGTCAACCTCGTCCACCTGCTACTTGCTCGAGACAAAGATATGGTTTCCTTCATCCTCGATGCTGAGATTGTCGCTGTTGATGCGACAACCGGATCATTGAAGTCGTTCCAGGAGCTGGCTACTCGAGCTCGTAAGGACGTGCGCGCAGAGAGTGTTTCTGTAGCCGTATGTGTCTTCGCCTTCGATCTCATGTACCTCGATGGCCAGGTTAGTCTGTCTTCCTTTCTCTCGGAGTATCGCGGGACGATTAACCGTGCCTCTCATACTTCTCACAGGTCCTTTTGTCACAGCCCTTCCGTAGTCGGCGGACGGCACTCCGCTCCCGCTTCCCTCCTATGGATGCTTCCCAGCAAAATTCCGCGGTACCCGACATGACCGGAGCACCCGCTCGCCTTGATCACGTCCGCAGTATTGAAAGTATGGACGGGCGCGATGCGGTGGAACAGTTCTGGCTCGACACCACTACGGCAGAAGGACCGATCGAGGGTCTGATGATCAAGGTACTGCATATGACAGTCTCTTCTCCTCGCGTCCATGGCGGAACACTAATAATCTCACAGCTTCTTGACAGCGGCGAGGCGATCGAGCCTGACGACGGCGATGATCCTACCCAGAAAGGCAAGAGCCGCCGGAAGCCTCTGCCGGCGACATACGAACCCGGTAGCTTACTCTGGATGGCTCTACCGTGGTTTATGATACTCACGACTTTGTTCTAGATAAGCGTACTAACGCATGGCTGAAGCTCAAGAAAGACTACGTCACTGGCCTAGGTGATTCCCTAGACCTGATACCGATTGGCGCTTGGCATGGCATAGGCCGAAAGGTATAATTAGCAACTGCTCTTCTTGGCTCAACGATATTGATGTCATGACAGTCGCAGTGGTGGAGTCCAGTCCTTCTCGCGGTCTGGGATCCGGAGGCGGGCAAACCGGTGGCTGTGTGCAAATGCATGTCTGGTAGGTATTTGAAGGCTATGCATGGCGATTGCGAGGTCTGATAAATAACTCATCATATAGGATTCTCGGACGCCTTCTACAAGGTAACACCACAATAGCAGCATTCCTCTGGGAGTGTGAGCTGAAAAACTTCGCAGGACATGCGATCTCGGTATTCTGAGGGGTCCGACACTTGCTCCACTCAGTCAAGGTGGGAATGCGAGACTGGAGGTCTTCGACCGCAAGTTTACTTCAAACCTCACGAAGTCTGGGAAATCCGTGGAGCCGAGTAAGTCTCTCCTTGCTAGCACCGTTGTGATACTTACTGATTCGCCTAGTGTCACTCTTTCGCCGGTGTCTGTGGCAGGCCAGGGCCTCATTACTGACCGAGGGCTCAGCCTCCGGTTTCCTCGATTTGTCCGTTTGCGCGAGGACAAGACGATCGAACATGCAAGTACGCCCAGCTTCCTGGCCAACATGTATCGGAAGCAGAACAATAGCAAGAAGGGCGGCGCCGACGACTTTGAGCTCATGGATGGCGACGTCGAAGAGAGCGAAGGAGAAGACGAAGAAGACGAAGATGTTGAGTAATGGAACGGGTTTAGCTCCAGTGAAACATAGTATTATGGTATCAAATATGTACAGTAATATGCGATCTCGCATCAATTGTAACCAGGGTCAGGAAGTAACAAACAGCAGAACGGTTGTCCAACAGAGGAGGAGGGTGAATCATGTGGGGGTAGTGGAGGTGGGGTAGATGTGGATGTAGCTAGGTGTCGGTAGTCCTTGATCTGCAGCGGGGGAGACGCCGGACGCCTGATCCTTCCAGACACGACCCGCTTCTTCTTGTCATTGTCGTCGCCACTTTCCGGGTCGGCTGAACGCAGACGATAATTGGCGTATGTCATCGAGATCTCCCGCTGAGGAGTTCCGCTGCAGTACGTGCACAGGCAGTCGGGCTGATCATCCTCGTTCATCGGCTTGCCCGTCATCAACCAGCGAAAGTGAAGGATGAATTCTTCGGGTGATCGAAACTGATACACGAAACTTGACCCTAAGAATGTCCATGTGAATACGACTCATTGCCTCAGGATTGCAGGTGGACTCACCCATCAAATAATGATCCTTGCGCTCACGATCTTCGCCTTCTTCATCCCTATACCGTTTATGATGCGCGAAGAGCTTATAGCCAGCAGGTAGCTTCTTGAGCACACACTCGTCCCTGTTGCGTACTACAACACGATGAGCCGGCGTTCACTCTCTGTGAGCTTGTTTGTACTGACCGACACTGGGGTGGAAAAGCCATTCCAAGGCAAAATGGCCAATCTTAGTCCTCCAACGAAACTCATCCGCCAATATAGCCTCTTCGTAATAATCGTAGGTGCCATCTTCGTGGATGGTCCTGCCGAGGTCTTTGCCAGCAGGTATATGAATGCCTTCCTCTCCAGCGTCAGTCTTCTTCAGCTTGATCCCAGCATACTTGTTGTTCTCAGGCAGGTAAAGCTTGTAGTTGGACGATTCAACACCAAGATGTCGCCAATCCATGTACGCTCGCAGAGCAGAGAAGGGGAACGAGGTCAAGAGGTGTTTACCCGGGTCCGCAATGGTCTCCGTACAGTATGATCGTAAATCACACCGGTGCGAACCCAAAGGATGTGTTATAATACCAAAGGACAAAAGATATGTACATAGCACCCGCATGAGCCATACAATGTGCCGAATCAAATGCTAGGGTGGCATGGTGTCGTGAGTGTACTAAGCAGGGGCCAACCGCCCCTTCAATCAACAGGCACTGTTCAGTTGCGCATTGATTGGTCTAAAAGGATCCGCCCGGCCACAGATGGGGCCTTGGACAAGGTGTGGCCAACCATGACCGGGCGGTGATCGGGGACGTGTACGGCCCGCCCAGAGTTCTGATAGAGCTCGAGCGGGATATAGCCGATGTAGTGCGTGCTAAAGTGAGCGTATGTCAGCATATAGCGATGCACATCAGTGAACTGCTAGGACATACTCTCCAAAGCCGCCCACGAAATAAATAGTCTAATAAGAGTGTCATTCATCGGTAGAAAGTGAAAACCCATACTGCTTACATGAGGATCGAATCGCGCCCAATGTGACTGCAGTTCATTAGCGCAAGAATGAGACACAAGCGCTACCGCGGATCAACTTACGGTATGTGCGCCATTCTCGTCACCCGGCAACCACCACTTGGCATCTCTGTGCTTGCTCAAATAGCATGTCTTGATGTCCGCGGCGCTCGCGTCCGAGTCGGGCACGAGGGTTACATTGCCTATGAAGCTAACGCGGGCACGACTGGCCTGGGGGTGCTCAGATGCGACTGTGATTGAGGCAGCATGCGAGGACGAGTGCAGGATGTTCTGGCTGTGACGGGAAATCGGGAGGAACAATAGTGATAGAGAGCCGTTGGAGTGACAAGGGGCGTAATACTCTTGCAGTGGGAAAGATGCGCCTAACCTCATCATTGAGCTAATGAGCGAGCGCAAACAAGTCAAACACTCGCCTGCCAGGTCGTGCCCGTCAGGGAAAGTCGTAGACATAGTCGCCACAAAATCAGGGGATGCTTCAACTAGAACCCTTGATATACGGGCTGTTGAAGTTTCGTCACCTTTTCTCAAAGAGAGCGTCGGGTGCTTGCCGCATACCTGCGTCCTCCACCGTTTCATAAGCTGCGACCAGAACAGCACCCAGAAGCAAAGCAAGCGACCGCATATTGAACTGCATGATAGACCCTCGATATATGCTGGATGGGGAGAACAGGGGAGGCGCAGGGTTGAAAGGGTTGAAGCCGTTCAGGTGCAAGAGGCGAAGCTTGACCAAGCCGAGCTTACTGAATTGGGTTGTGGACTACGGATGACCCGGGTCCACCGCGTTTCTCTCTCTCCCTCACTCGTGAAGAGTCTCGGTTCTCGCTACGATTTATTATAACTTGACTTCGCTATGGCATCAAATCTACTAGAGGTTCATTTGAAGAGGCGGGAACCGGATAAATACATGAAAGGACTTGTCGACACATCTTTCGAAGAGGGTCAGTATGAGGCTGGGATCGCCCTCATGAACGAGATGCGTTCAACGCAGTTCCTGCCTGCTCCGTGAGTCAATATTTGACATGGTCAGGGAAGTGAAGGATTTACCATCTTATGTTTCAGGGTGCATATCCGCTCTCTCGTGTTTCTCGCTCTTTATCCTCCTTTGATGTCATCGCGCAACGAGCGTGCCCTCGCTCAAGATGATCTCGCCACTTCTCCAGGCAAGCTCTCGTCTCCGGGCAAGTTGAGAGCCAAACTTCAGCCTCTCATACCTACCCCGGCCGCGACCAAGGCTGCCATGCGTCATCTATCTGGTCTAGTCCGGAACACGCCTCCGTCCTCAATCTTGCGTGCCCTCCCGAGCTACGACGCTCCAGCATCCGATCGTCTCGAACACATGCAAGGAGATGATGATGAGTCATACATCTCACGCGAGTCACAGTGTCTATCTCAGTGTAGGTCAGTATGGGAAATTCTGCGCGACGTCGTCGTCAAGCCCAAGGCGGAGGCATTCATGGACATCAAGGGCAAGAAGCGCCGTAGAGTGGATGAGCGAGACATCGATGAGGAGCTGGGGCTGGATCCTAGTGCAGTCGTTGGCAGGAATGCATGGCCGATGCTGGACCTCTTAGTCTCGCTATTTGAGAAGGATTGCACTGATCATGACGGTCCGATTCTATTCTGTATCGGATCTGAACTTTGCTGAGCCTCTCTTCAGCATCTTTCTCGCCTCTTCTCCTTGCGCAAATACCCCCGCCAAGAGCTGGTACGGGTCAGCGGTGGGATATGGGAGCAGTCCTCGATGTTGTGTTTACGTGCTGGGAGCACGCCGAAAGAAACAAGCGTCAACTGGGCACTCGACTCTTGACACAGGTCGGTGCTACATGTTATACCGAAATAAGAGCAAGAATCGACTCCGTCTTTTCAGTTGATTCACTTGCTCAGCAGTCAACAAATCGACAGTACTTCATTTGTGGACTCGCTCGTGAAACGCCTTCAGTCGAACGAATGGGAGTCGTTTGGGCCGGCTCTCCGCGCAGGCGGCCGTACTTCTATTGGACTCTACTTCAAAGTTCTTCTGTGCCGGCGACTCCTCCAGACGGGCAGTGGCTCACCTGCTCGTTCACGAACAGCCAAGAACAGGCCCCTACCCCGGGCTCGCGGCAGAGCGGTCCGGGACAAAGCGGACGGAGACCCTGCGGAGCCTCATATCGCTTCCACCGATTCAGCCCCGACGACCGGCGAAATACACGTAGCCGGTATATCCGGCCCTGTTCTCCGCACCGAGGAAATATCCCATTTGCTCGCCGGTCGTGATGCGAAAGGATCGGATCCGGGTCTATGCGTCAAGGCCAGGCTGGAGCTGCTCGATGCGTGTGTACAGCTATGCCGAAGGTCGGAGGCCGGGGAGTCTAGCTTGATGTGGCTCAATACTCCTCGGATGGTCGAGGCATTACAAGCCTTACCCCAAAATCCTCTGGCTTCCGATCATCCTGGCCTTGATTCGTCAAGTATACAAGAGAGGATTGAGGTGGCTACGGGACGAAGTGCTTAATTAGTATAATCCCCGTCTCTAATTGTTGCTCGTGTTACAATACCTATATTCTCGAGTGCTGTTTCCTCACGTGACCCCGACCGCTCTTGCTCGCCACCACATCAGTTGGAATCATATTCTCAAGAAGTCACTGTATATCAACCTCTTGCATACGGCGCGTTTATAAGACGCGTTCGATGCTTCGCGCTGGCATTCTTGGCATTATTCGACCAACACGTTGCATACAAAGCATGTCCACCACCACTTCTGGACCAATGGAAACGGCCATGCGAGAGAAGCTCGAGGCAGCTTTCTCACCGAAGGAGGTTACTATCACAAACGACAGCTGGCAGCATCGGAGTCACGCAGCCATGAAAGCCCAAGGCGGGGGTGACGGAGAGACTCGTAAGCCACCCGTGGGCGTTCTACATGCGCGTGCTGATGCGGAGAGAACTACAGACTTTACCGTTCATGTTGTATCTGATGCTTTTTCGGGGAAGGTAAGCAGCTGTCTAGGCCCAGGAGATCCGTCATAGGCCTCAGCTGAAGCTCCGCCTAGACGACGTTGCAGCGACACAGGATGATCTACACAGCCCTATCAAGTGAGTTAGAGCAGGGCGTCCATGCCCTCTCTCTCAAGACCAAGACCGTGCAGGAGAGCGCCAGCACTATATAGTCCAGCCAATTACACGTGTGTATACCATGCTGGGTCGTCCACGTCTCGTTTTGATGATCTCGTTCGAGCTTCTTTGATCACGTCATGCTCCGCGCTTTCCTGCATCGGGACCGCTTTCCCTGGAGCAACGTGCAACGGTCTGCAACCAACGCAATTGCCATCTTCGGTTGCCTGCCAGCCATCTACATCGTCCCACACCAGTGACCGACCTGCCGATCAGCTTGGCTGCAGTTGTTGTACGGGATGTGCATGGAACTCGACGACGGTTCAAGATCGCCGCGCTCGTCGCTCACACGGGAGCGCGACGGCCGCACATCCGCAGCCTGGGCATACTGATGGAGCCGGCGATCGTATCCAGTGCCAATCGTTCTTAAGCCGGAGCAGCACAGCACCGCAACGTTCGCTCTCCTGGTGCCGCCCTTTCTCCCTCGCATCTTTCACCTTCTCCCACGCTTAGGCGTACTTTTTCTTCTCTTTCGCACCGCGCTATGACTTCTCCTGGCGAGGAAGTCCGGCCGCGACCTACCCTTCCTTCTATCCGTGACATTTTCCGGGGTACGTGTGTTCAGGCTTCGAGAAAATCACGCGACTAACATTTGTTCTCTCCAGATGAGCTGAGCTTGCCCAGCCGACCCCCGTCCTCACGGCCAGCGTCCACTTCTCGCCCAGCTGATTTGACGTTTTCACCTTCGCTTGGGATTTCGCGACTACAACTGGATGAAGATGACCGGTGTCCACCTCACCTTCAAGTACGTCTGTCCTGTGGTCTCTGTCTTGCCCACAAACTCACACGAAGTGCAGGGCTGCCCAGACTTTTCTTCGCCTTTCGGCTCCTCCAACCTTGACACACCTCCCTTCACTCAAGGAACCTCCGCCGCTTCCTCTCACTTCCTCCTTACGCCAATTGGCCCGGGACCTCTCATTCCGCGGCGTGCGTCCGAAACCGTGCACAGAGACCATTCGCCGGACCAATGGCGGTCCCGCTCATTCTCTGACATTACCGGCATTGCCAAGGCCTCGGACTACCACCGCGGGTTAGGGAACGCACCGCCTTCGCACGACCCTCTTCGGCCCAACCACCCTCCTTATCACACGGGCTACTCCTCACATCCCTTGCATCCCTCTCGTCTACGATCAGGATCAATTACGTCCTCGCCTCAGCTGCCGCACCACTCCGGTGCTTACGCAGCTGAGCCGTACCCTCATTCAGGCGGCCCTTCGAGCCGCCGAGGATCATTGAACGACGTAAATCCTGCGGCGCGTTTCATGTGTGATTACTGTGGCAAGGGCTTCAGCCGACCAAGTAGCCTCAAGATCCACATCAATACCCACACAGGCGAAAAACGTGAGTGATCCCTTTCTACAAGGGATGACATGCAGATTTTGACTTGAATCTCTCTTCAGCGTTCACATGTCCCCACGAGAGTTGCGGTCGAAGCTTCAGTGTTCTGAGCAACATGCGTCGTCACGCTCGTGTGCACTCACAAGAGGGTTCCAGCTCCGGACACCAGCGCACGCCGTCGCAGTCGTCCGAGAACCCAAGCGATGGATCTCCCATGTCCTCGCAGGAAGATCTCCTCTTGACTGCGCGACCATAGCGTTTAGTTATCATGATCGGCCCCACCTCTGCCACCTCTTGCTCGCGACTGACTGACGAGTCGCACGCCCCTCCTTCGACAATCTTCACATCTGTATAACACTCTCAGAGCGATCATGGACGCTAAGCTATTTATCGCCACGTAATGTACAGTACTTTAACACAAAAATGAAGAACCCATCAAACAGCTATTCGGGAGAGTAGTCTTAGGCGCCGGGTCATGCACTCTGCCTCATGGCACAAGGTGCATAGACTCTGTTTCCCGCACACGACGCCGCTCAAACTACTGTGCTTGCACGACGTCCCTGACCCAGCTCTTCTTTCCTCTTGGCTGTGATGGGCACGATAGCTGCACGTGCTGCTTTGTTCTTGGCTTCGCTCTCCGCTCTGGAAACGGTTCTGGGACATGGCTTCATTAAGCAGGGTATGCCCACACCAGTTTGCAAGTCACCCATACTCTCACTGATAGGAACATTAAGTTACTGTGGATGGCACAAGCTATCCTGGATTTGGTACGCTTCCCTTACACGAGTGTCACGCCTGGTTCTAATCCTCAATAGACCCCAATCTCGACCCATATGCGGATCCCATCCCCGATCGTGTTATTCGCAGAATACCTAACGATGGCCCCGTGACCAACATTCTTATTGCCGACCTTACTTGCAATCGTCTTGGTGAGAGTGGCTCCTCGGTGACAGCCACCGTCTCCGACGGTGGTACAATCAAATGGTAGGGTCATACTTGTTATAATAACTTCACCCACTAAATGGCCCTTTCAGGCAGTGGAACCAATGGCTCTCCGATCATTTGGGTCCGGTCTGGACGTACATGACCTCTTGCAACGGGGAGTGCACAGACCTCGACCTCGACCTTGACCAAGGAGGAAAGGACCTCAAATGGTTCAAAATCGATGCGCAAGGTTACGATGCGAGCACAAAGACCTGGGCTAGTCAAAATCTTATTGCTGGTACGTCCTCCATTCGTCATCGTCAACGGAGTCGAATACTAAACTCGATCAGCTGGAGACTCATGGACTTCCACTGTACCGAAAGGGCTTAAACCAGGACAATATCTCCTCCGGCACGAGGTGTTAGTCTGATATTCTTGCATCTTACTTTGCATCTCACCATACGCAGTGTTGCTCTGCATTCAAACCCGGCGCAGTTTTATCCTGTGAGCGCGCTTGTATTTTGCTGTTGTGCGCAACAGGCTGACTCCGGACACAGGCGTGTCTTCAAGTGACAGTGTCGGGCTCTGGATCCAACTACCCTACCGACTCGATGACTGTTTCCATTCCTGGCCTGTTCAACGACTTCGTTTGGCCCGATATATGGTCAGACTCGTTCGGCTCGTTCACAATTCCTGGACCCCCAGTGGTCTCCTTCGACGGGAACGTGGACACCTCTCCAACTTGGAGCACTCCAACTGCGCAGCCGACGGCGAGCGTTGGCGTGGTCGGCGTGACCGGGGACGATTCTGGGTCTCATCCGGACAGTGATAAGGACGGCGGTGAATACGGCTCCTCCACTACAACGGCGAAGAAAGGAGGTGCAACAGCGCCAGCGCCCTCGTCGGTTGCAACCGGTACCTCCAGGCCAAAATGCGTGGCAATCACCAATCCAGCCTTGGCTGGCAGAAGCTCAAGTGTCAAGAAGCGTTTGGCAGCTGCTTTGACGAAGCACCGAATGCGTCTCTCTTTGGGTGCGTCATCCTGCCGATCATTCGACGTGGCTGCATGAGGTTTACCATAATATAGGCAACTTGTTTTCTACCGAGTGACGCAGCTGTTCGCGTCGATGGCATGTATCTATATGTGTAGGAGTATAGCAGACCCGGAAGAACGCAAATGAAATCATCACAACTGACATTGTCCTGGAAAGAGCATGGGATGCGCACATGATGATACGAAGCTACATATTGCATAGGGCTACATGATGAGAGTAGGGTATCACAGAAAACAACTAGATGGTGGGCGTAATGTACTGGAATGAAAGTCCGAGGAGCGTGAGGGAGACAGGGAGATGCAATCGACATGAAAGAAGGGGCATGGGCCAAGAAATGAAAGAAGGTCCCAGCCCGACTCTCGTCATAGAGTTCGTGAATGTCCGCAGATCGAAAGTCTAAAGGTTGTTGGAAGTTTGAGGTGAAGTGCCGTGCCGTGACGCCGCTCAACGCCGTCGACGGGTCGGAGGGGCTTGAGATGATTGGCCAGCGCTGGGGTCGATAGCGTGCGTCCTACGGAGGTTGTATGGCTCGACAACGATGGTTTGCGGTTGCGCCGACGCTGTAGCCACGTAAGATGGGCTGGTGGTGCGTGTCCTCAATGTAGGGCTGGAAACATAGCCAGGGGCGCCTCTGGGTGCAGATGCTGACGGCGCGCTGATTCCGACTGCTGAAGAAGGGTCGATCGTGGCTCGGCTGCTTGCAGTAGGTGACGATGAGGCCCCCTCACTGGAGTGACCGTTACCTGTGGTGGACGGTTTCGGAGGTTGTCCACCCCGGCCACCCTGGCGAGCTGCCTGTCGCTTGTTTTGAAACCTAAAAGATGTTAATATCGCACACATGGGGGACGCCGTCGTTGATGGGAACTTACCAGATCTGGACGCTGCGAGGTGTCATTCCAAGTTGCTGTGCCAGTTGCTCCCGCTCTGTGGTGGGAGGGAACGGGTTCCGATCGTAGACCTACCGGATGTATGTGAGCAACTGGGAAATCCAGCAACACAGCGGGGACGTACATCGTTTAGGACGTTGAGTTGGTCGGCATTGGCTCGCTTGCGTTTCTTCTTGACCGCAAGAGGGTAGTCTCTGGCCCCTCGTGAGGACTCCGTGTTGACCGACGAGCTGCCAGCAGGTGGACGAGCGCGTGGGTATGGGTTGTAGGAGGTAGAGTGGGTGGTGTGTGTATGAGACCGTGTCCCAGCGCGAGGCGCTGAGGTCACTGACCTAGACCCCGAAGGAGCAACGTGCTCGGGAGGGCTGAGCAGCGCGTTGGTGAACGGCACAGCGGATGAAGAGCTGCGTGGCTCGTACGCGGACGTCGGTCCATAGTAGTAAGGCGCCGTAGAGTCCGGAGGTCCATACACGTACGTGCTGGAGTATTGAGTTGCTGGGACGGCCACTCCGTAGGCGGCTTCATACGAAGGAGGAATGGCCGGGGCGGGTGTTGTAGGGCCAGGTATGGTCGAGGTGGAGGCCGTGTAGTGATATCGTTGGTCCCAATAACTTGCTTGCCCGGGACTAATGTCAGTGGGCGACGCATACGCATCCTGATCGGCGGGGTACGAGGCATAGGGATATTGACTGCGTGGGAATGCCGGAGATGCATATCCGTCCGGGAACTCTTGATGGGTGCCGTAAGATGTGCCTCTGGCCCTGGATGCTGCAGCGGAGATGAAGTTAGAAATGAAAGGGATCACCGGTCGAGTGTACTGGATGATTTACCTGGGCTTGCCCACGATGCTATGGTTGCGCTGTTGGAGCTGTCGGCTGCATATGCCTCGGCTTGTCGAGGATGAAGAGGCGCGTTGGGAGCGATCGAAGCTGAACCGGAAACAGCCGAGTGGTCAGGATAAGCGACCTGGAAAAGCGGTAGTGATCCACGGACCTGACGAAGGTAAGATTGGCAGGGAAGTTAATATCGGAGGAGGAGGAGATGGCGCACCCTGTCCCAGCGCGTACAACCCCCCACCAATCATTTCAGGTCGAGGGCTTCTGGTAGAGCGCGACTGATTGGAATGATGGGAGCGCTCCCGTTCTGCCGACATTGCGAGCGGAAGATTCGTATGGTGGGGAATGGAAGGCAGCGGAAATCTGCCACAACGGGTGGTTATGAGCGCCTCTGAGCCCGCAACGTGGCGACGGCATGTAGGCTCCCTCCGACGACGCGTCCTGACGCTGAGCTCCGCACCGGAGACCGCGGGTGGGCGTGGATCAGGAGTTGGAGTGAGCCGGGCGCACGAGGCCTGACGAGGCGATGCACCAAGCGCAGACTCGCCGTCAAGAGGCGAGGACGGAAGGTGATCCGGCTGGGACTCGATGGTGTCGATCAACGCTAGACACGAGGCGGATGACCCAGAAAACCGAGAGTCGCATGACAAGCGTGCCGATCTGTGTGAGAGCAGTTATACTGCCCAGATCCATGTCGTAAGGCAATCACCACGCGGGCTCCTGCATGCCCTCCTCATTTCCGCCTCGTGGCCGGACTTCGGCGATTGCTTCTGCCGAGTCACTCAATAGTCCACCGGGAGTATGCGGCTCCCAGATAGCAGCTGAAATTTAGAGACACTTCGTGAGGTTCGAGAACAGCCAGAGCTACATGGGAGGCGGAGAGAAAGGTGAGAAACCATGGCGCATCAGAAGCAAGCAGGCGGATCAAAAAAGGAAGTTCTCTAGGTTTTGGCTGACCCGGGGCCCTCAGCCTAAGTGTGGTGAAATTGATCGATCTCCCATCATCGGATTGGCGTATCAGGCACACTGAGCAGAGCTAGATAATCGTACAAAGATCGCGGTATGGGTACGTGAGGGGGATTGGAGGGTATCAAGATTAGTTTCGTGCGAAGGAGATCCAAGCGAAGCGTCCGAGAAGCACCACCACAGCCTGAGCATGCTCTCAAACGGACAGCCCGCGGCCTTTGCCAGGCTCCCGAGGTCCCCGAACGGTCCCACGACCACGTTGAGCATCTTGCGGCAGCACCTCTGGTTCGGGGTCAAACGCGCGGTCCGCACGCATGTAAGTCACCGCACGGGGCGCCTTGTGTGTGAAGCCAGCGAACGCGTAGGCTTTACGAACTTCGAGCACTGTCTTCCCATGCACCTTGTCGCGCAGGAGTGGATCGCGCGTTGCGTCCGCCGGAGCACCATTGGCGGGGGCTAAAGGCTGAGCAAAAATAAGTCAGCAGCAGTCGTCACCGCATGACAGAGTCCTGATGCGTACCTCAGCGGGGATATCGTCGTCAAAGTGCTTGGTGTCAGCAGGATCGCGAAGCTCCGGGTGGTATGGTGGAGCGTATCGATGAATGTTGTCCCAATCGATGCCGCGGAACCATGGGTGAGCCTGTGTGCTGGTCATCAGGAATGGTCAACAGACGACAGTAAGATAAATAACCTTGATGATATCTGCTCCGTCCACTGACGAAGGGCCTCCGAAGGCGTTGATAAAACCACTGCGGCGGTTTTGCATGATCAATGAATCGGGACGTGTAGTGGACGAAGCCGTCTGTGAGCCGATTCGGTCCTCTGGCTCACAGAGCAGTTGCTGCATAAAGTTGATACCATCGCGAGAGACACGGGGCTTCGGGGGGAACTTGAGGTTCTCCTGCCACTTGAGAATCTTCTGACGGGTAACATGTCGCTGGAGGAAAATCAGTTCAATACTACAGCGTGAATCCGCCAGACCCACCGAGTTGCTAACGAAGGGCGGGTACCTGAAGAACACACGTACTACTGATCAACAAAGACTAAGCTGATGGGCTCGACGCGGAGACGTACCCGTAGAGGCACTCAAACATGATAACCCCCAGGCTCCACCAGTCACAAGAGAACGAATACCCATGACCACGAATGACTTCCGGAGACACTAAGGCACCGCGCGTCAATGATAATGCAGATACTGGAATGCAGTTGACGTACTGTATGAGTTGGTACCGCAGCTAAGGGGAGCAGCCCAACGTCAGTGGCGTACACACAGCCGGCAGCGAGGTAACTCACACAGAATAAGCGAGCT
>LCTX01000622.1:0-14730 GCA_002233555.1 Limonomyces culmigenus | reverse complement strand
CGTCGGTGATACAATACTCCTGCCCTCCTCACTGATGATGGACACCACCGCTGGGACGGCGGGCAGGGCGCATGGTGCGATTAAGGCGCATGACGAGGCAACCTTGAGTGCTGCTCGTGTCCTTTGTGGACTAGGGCATGTATGAATATATGTTTCCGCATGCTACTATTGCACAAAAGTGTATGAGGTATGACGGCTATGTACTGGTGCATATGTTCTGTGGACCCGAGCTTGGTCCGATCTCAATGACGTCACGCGATTTGGGGTGCGATGACGCTCGTCGACGCGTTCTATAAAATCGCGACCAGGCTCGCACGTTGGCACGCAATCCCCACAGCACCTTACATCTCCTCTCGCCTCTCTTTACGCTCCATCATGTCCATGCAATCCAATGTCGGAAATGCTCAGATCCACGAGGCGAATGAGCAGCGGTGCGTGCACTACCCACATCCTGGTCGTGGCTGGTGCTCACTCGTCAATACAGCCCCAACCCCTCGTCCAACGAGGAGAACAGCACGCGCTTCGATGAGGGTAAGCGCAACGCGCACACCGACGGTGACATGGTGTACGTCCTCACCGCTATCTGTCCACCCGTTGCCTCTCATCCCCCGCCTGCAGAGACAACCGAAGCCTCGGTAACCGGGCGGCGGCCGCGGCTAAGCACGAGCAGGAGAAGGATGAGATCGCTGCGTCTAAGACGATCACCGACCCCCTCGCACCTGCACGCTCGCACGGCAATGAGCCCTCCCGCGGCGCGAAGATCGACGCTGAGATTATGGCCGAGGAGGAGGAGGAGCTCCGCAGGAAGGGCAAGATCTAAGCGGGACGATGACATCGCATCATAATGTAACACTACCAGTGCATTGAGATCCTCATCCAAACACACATGTTTCACGCATTTCATAGGAGGCAGTCCGCGTGATGTCCGCGATCCGGAGCACGTACTCATGCAGTATACTGTCATGAGGCGGGCTGCGGTGGCCGTTCGGCACAAGGCAGTGCTAAATTGGTGGTGCTAAAGTTGGAACTGATTAGAAATAGCGCGTGCGCCTGCCTTGTCTTGCTCCCCCCACTTCCCATCTGCGACCACCCCCGTCTCATTGGCAGGATGTTCACGACGATCTCGGCTACTCTGGCTCTCGGCGCGACCCTGGTGTCTGCACAGTCTGGCACATTCCCTGCGGGTGTACAAGCCACTGGCACGCAGGGCCCGACCAACCCTTCACAAGTTCGTACCTCTCGCTCGCCTTGGATCCAGCGTCTGACGGCGGATAACAGGCTGTCATGAACACTGCTCTCAACCAGACCTCGATGTCGCGCCTGCTGACTATCAACTCCATTGACGTATGTCTCGCCTTGGTCATCATCCCTTAGCTTACTCATTCGTACCTAAAGGACTTTTGCCTCTTCGCACCACCAACTCCCAATTCGATCTCAGAATCTGAGACTGAGGAAGTCGCGTGGTGTACCAAGCCACGCAACAACGCGCGCCTCATCCCGGACGGGACCTTCACCAGTGTCTCTTTCATTAAGACAGGTCGGACACTCCCATCAACTCGATCGAGCAGCAGCTCACCGTTTTCGATCATGTAGACTTTTACGTCCAGGTCATGGGCTTTGGAGCTTTGACGAACGTATGTTCTGATCTATGTCAGCTCAGCGCATCCCGTGACTAAGAGCCACTCAGTTGAACATCCTGGCCAATAACGACGGCGGAGGTGAGCTGGACCCTCACGGTGCTTACGGTAGCGGCAACCCGATTGGCAAGCATCTTTATCCATGTTGAGAAGAGGAAGCTGACTGGGCCTGCAGGTGGCAACGTGACCACCAACGTGACCGGCTCCGACCTCGCCGTTGCAGAATGGATGCAATATATCGACCAGTCGCAGTTCTGTATCCGGGCGTGCACCAACTCCAACTCGACATACAAACCAGAGTACATGTGCTGGCACGAGCTTGATGAAATGGGCTGCCAGTTTGTTATGTGTGTATCATTGCCATCTGGTGTCGTGGATGATGTTGCTGATGTCGTTCATAGGCCTGGCAACTACCAGTTCAAGGGCTTCGAGTCGTGTGAGGCAGATGTAGCGTACCGTAGGTCCTTTGATATCGTCACCGAGGCTTGGGCGCTGACCTATACCCTCAGCCCCCGGATGGTACCCGACCGCGACTGTCGACGGCACAGTGTCTTTCTCCACGTTTGCTCAGTACTGGACTGGACTTGTTAACGGCGCTCCGTACACGGCTGGCACGATGGTCACGCCCACATCCGTGGCCTTCATCCCGTCCTCTTCCAACTGCCAGACCGTGTCAACCATCTCGAATGGCCTTCTTGCCGTCTCGGGCAGCAGCACCGTTACGGAGGGATCCATCACGCCTGCCCCGTCTGGAGGCAACTCCGCCGGCAACTCGGACTCAAACTCGGCTAAGACGACCGGGACCAACTCGTCCAGCGCAACGGGCGGCAAGAGCGGTGCGGTTAGCCTGTTCCCGCAGCTGGGTGCCCTCCTCGGCCTCACCGTCGTCACCGTCATCACCGTGACAACTGGTGTTTCGATGGTCCTGTGAGTGGATATGAGTTGATCGGACATTTTGCATTGGACTTTGCTGTGGCTTTGCATTTTCTTTACGAGTACACTTTGCTGTTGCTTTTGCCCAAATTCTACACATACTGTTGTTTGTAAGGAGGGCTGAGCATGGCATCGTCGAGAAGTATGGAAGAGCAACCTGGAAGTATGGAAACCTCGTCTTTCTCTCGACGCTTGTCTTGCGTTGGACAGTTCTCAATCGGCAAGTGAGGCGTGATCTTGTAATCAAACAGTGCCTTCACACGAGGAAAGGGAACGGAGGTCGAGGATTGGTGCTCTTAGTTTAGAGGTCTAGTATGTAGTCACCCACGTGATGGCTTGCTGTGGAAACCGAGAATGGTCCGAACATGCTGTGCCTTTTCCTGGTTTCCAGTTCCATGTGCTGCTGCGCGATCTGATTCCATGGCCCGCTTCTCTCGGCTGATGCGGCTGAGGTATAAAGCTGGCCGCTGCTGTGAATGAGCTCTGGACCCATTTCATCATGCTTGCCAACGCAGCACTCGCTGTGGTTGTCCTAGGACATGCGACAGGCGTTGCCGCTCAGCGTGGTGCGTCCATCGAATCTGACTCGTGCTACTCACATGAACTCATCTCGTTCGGCTACAGAGTCATACTTAAACGCGTCCTGCTCGTATGCTGACCGTCTCGCGATACAGTGAACTCATCGTCATGGGCTTCAGCGTACGCGCAAGTGAGTTCTCTGGCACGAGCCTCACGAACCTCTCTATAATCATCTTCCTAGGCCTCAGCGGCAGTGGCCAAGATGAGCCTGTCTGAGAAAGTCGGCATCCTGACAGGCACGGGAGAGATCGAATCTCTTCTCAACTGTACCGGAGCGACGTACTCTGCACCTTCCATCGGCTTCCCTGGAATCTGCCTTCAGGGTGCGTTCGTACTCGATATAATAAGTGATCGCGGGACTCATTATCATACCAATCCAGACGGGCCCGTTGGTGTGCGCTCAGTCACTGGGAACTCTGTCTTCCCTGCCGGTATCACTACTGCTGCTACGTAAGTGCACCAGATCCTCTGGGTCACCCCACATAACTCAGCACACTCTTAGGTTCAACCGTCAGCTCATTCGTCAACGTGGGGAGGCTATCGGCGCGGAGTACCGCGGGAAAGGCATCCACGTGCATCTTGGTCCCATGACGTGAGTAGTCAACGCATCTAGTCCGGTTGGTTTCTGACTGGCGGATCAAGCAACATGATGCGGGCGCCTGCTGCAGGCCGTAACTGGGAGGGGTCTGTCTTCCCACACCGAATGTCTTGTTACGTCCACTGAACATACATTCAAGATGGGGCGCGGACCCTTACCTGTCTGGCGAGGCGACCTACGAAGCCGTCATCGGTGTGCAGTCCCAAGGCGTTCAAGCGACTGTGAAGCACGCGCTCCTGAAGTTAGGCTGCGCCAATATTGTGTGCGAGCCTTCCGCTGAACCTTGACAGCGAGCAAGAGCACGAGCGCATGTACCTATCTGTCAGCGTCGATGACCGAACGGTGAGATATCTCTTCGTCCCTTTGACAAGTGAACACGTCGTCTGACGACACGGCATTTCCAGGCACACGAGATCTACCTCCATCCGGTAAAAATGGAGTCGTCTGACCAACAACTATAGTACTCAAATTTACTCGCAGTTCCTGAGGGCTCTTCAAGCTGAGGTCGCTGCGATGATGTGCAGCTACAACAAGAGTTTGTCGACATCACTCATCCTTTCCCATTCCTGAGACTGACTATGCTTTCAGTCAACGGAACGTACGCTTGTGAGAACGACAGGCTCCTCAATGGCGTATGTCTCGTCTGCAAGAGCTTGGATAGCTCCTTATGATCGTCCTTCAGATTGTCAAGAACGAGATGGGTTTCCAAGGCTGTGAGGCTTTTCTACTCATTGTCGGACCTGTTTCTAAACAACTTCCAGACGTCATGTCCGACTGGCTCGCCACTCATAGTACTTCCGCTGCGGCGAAGAACGGCCTCGACGTTAGTATGGTGGGAGTTGCGCGACCAGAGCTTGGGCTGATGATATCCTAGATGGACATGCCTGGCGGTATCCTTAGCCCGTGCGTCCGGCCGCCTGTTCGTACTAGCGTTATCTGACTCTTACCGGAAGGTTCTTTGGTCTCGCACTTCAGGCAGCTGTCACCCTTGGAGCTGTGCCTACATCGCGTCTCAACGTAAGTCCATTCGCACCAGATGTATTTGATACTCAATCCTGTCACTTAGGACATGGCGACTCGAGTTCTGGCGGCCTACTACAAGTTGGATCAGCAGGAGTCCTACCCCGCTCTTGCTCTCAACGCCGATACTCAGGCAAACCATGGTACCCTGATTCGTCAGATAGCAGCGGCTGGTACAGTACTTCTCAAGAATACCAACGGTGTGCTGCCTTTGAAGACACCCGCATCTATCGCCGTCATCGGCAGCGATGCGGGCTCGAACCCGAAAGGTCCCAATAGCTGCACCATGAATCAATGTGATTCGGGCGTCCTCGCTTTGGGTGCGTCAGAGTAGCCTTGCTTTGCGCTTCACTTTCTAACGCCACGCAATTCGCAGGCTGGGGCAGCGGTTCGGCCTCCTTCCCTTACCTGGTCGCGCCCCTGGACGCCATTATGGCGAGAGCCAACTCCACCGGCACCAAGGTGGTCTCGTCGCTGAGCGACTTTGATCTCAATGCTGCAAAGGCCGCAGCTGCAGGCGCATCATACGCCTTTGTCTTCATCAACGCTGACAGTGGCGAAGACGCGAATGTGGAAGGCAACCAAGGTGACCGCAACAACTTGACCGCATGGCATGGTGGAGACGCTTTGGTCAACGCAGTTGCAAGCGTCAACAAGAACACGGCAAGTTTCAGTTTAGACACCGGGATGTGACACTGACCATTACTGATAGGTCGTCGTGGTCCATTCAGTTGGACCCATCATCGTGGAGCCCTGGATCAACAACGTGAACGGTACTACGCACTTTACGCTTCACGGAATACGTGCTAACGTTGTACAAAGTTACTGGCCTGATCTTCGCTCACCTGCCTGGGCAAGAGGCTGGCAACAGTTTGGTCGATGTGCTCTGGGGTGCAGTCAACCCAAGGTACAGCAGCCAGACGTGGTATTTGCAAGCGTATTTACTGACTTTGAACTGCAGCGGTCGCCTTCCGTATACCGTTGCCAAGCAGGCGAGCGACTACCCGGCCCAGGTCGACTACTCCAGCAACATCCTAGCTCCTATCACCATCACGTACTCCGAGGCGTTGAACATCGACTACCGGCACTTTGACAGCGCCGGCATCGCACCTCGGTTCGAGTTTGGCTACGGTCTCAGCTACACCACCTTCGCCTACTCCGGCCTCTCCATTTCCGGGGCTGTTGGCACTTACACCCCGCCGACTGGGAAGGGGAGCTCGCTGGACGCAAGGTACGACCGAGAACAGCAGGAATCTTGACTATGCTCATGCTTCCTGTAGCCTCCATGCACAAGTGTACACTGTCACGGCCAGCATCCAGAACAGCGGATCTGTCGACGGCACAGAGATTCCTCAGCTCTACCTCACATTCCCGCCATCATCTGGCGAACCGCCGTATGTCCTCCGCGGCTTCGACTCGGTTTACCTCGCCAGTGGTGCGACCACGCAAGTGACCTTCCCGCTCACGCGGTATGCTCTCTCCACCTGGTCGACCGTCAACCAACGCTGGGAGATCCCGTCTGGAACCTTTGGCGTCGCAGTCGGAGCTTCGTCGCGGGATCGTCGCTTGACGGGATCTTTCACGGTTTGAGACCTATTGTCGTAAATACTTATGATTCTGCTTTGCTTTTTCTGCTGTCCGCTGTGCATACCAAATGCGAACGTGATATCAGGTTGCGTCGAAATAGGCGCCTGTTGTCCGAGGACTGTGATGACGTCGAGAGCAGGACACTCTGACCCGAACCCTTCCACCTCGCCATGCGTGGTGTCTCTTTATATTAGAGCACGCTCACCTGTACGCTCGCTTGACGATCCTCCGCGATGGCGGCTCGGATATGTTGTCGGCGACTTGCCCTCCAGAGACCTACGACGCAGGTGTCGTCACCGCTGGCCAGGTCGCGTCTCTCCACCCTGGGCTCAGGTCACACCTTCAGTAGCCATGCGAGGTCCAGCCTCACCAGACGGGCTGCGCTATTTGCCACTCCCATGGTTGCTGGCCTGACGTTATACCTGGCACCGCGCGAAGCGTCCTCGATTCCGGATATCCTGTCCTCCCCAACCGTCATTCCGTGTCGACCATGCGAGCCCGAGCTTCTCATCTACTCACCCGCCGAGCCTCAGAGCACCCTACTTGCTCGTATACGTGCCTTTCTCAAGGACTGGATCATCGAGCCCGTTCTCACCGCCAGGCGATTTGTGTATCTCTTTGCTGTGTTCATGCCGGTCATCATCAGCTCTCCCATGTTACTTATTGGCACTCCCGAGAAACGTTTCAGTGGGGATCGATGGGGAGCCGTGTGGTGGTACAAATTCCTTGTGAAGCAGATGGCCCGGGCGGGTCCAACATTCATCAAGGTGTGTGTGAATTATACTATCCTTCGAGCTTTCTGGTACTAAATCATCTCAGCTCGCACAATGGGCCGGCTCTAGGACAGACCTTTTCCCTCCGTTACTGTGCAAGCGCCTTGGAGAGCTACACTCTAACGGCCAACCCCACCCGTTCCGCCATACGAAGCGTGTCATCGAGAAGGTCTTCGACAAGCACTTTGATGAGATATTCGAACAGTTTGAGCATGAACCTATTGGTGTTGGTGCCATTGCTCAAGTACGTTCGCTTCCTAACATCCACATGGTACCTCTCACCAAACTCGCGCACAGGTATACCGAGCTGTGCTCAAGAAAGACTTGCTTCCTCCGTCATACCTCGACCCGAAACGGCCAATTAAGTCTTCGAAGCCTACTGTCCAAGACCGTGCGGCCGTACCTACCGCAGCTGTCGCTATCAAGATCAAGCATCCCAAGGTCGACCAGCTCATTGGACGCGACCTCGCGATCATGAGCTTCTTCGCGCACGCTATCACGCTGTTCCCAGGCATGCAGTGGTTGTCTCTGCCGGAGGAAGTCGACGTCTTTGGGCGCATCATGCAGGAGCAGTTGAACCTTGCACTGGAAGCGGACAACCTCCTTCGATTCGAGCGCAACTTTGCAGGACGTCGCGAGCCAGTGACCTTCCCTCGGGCCCTTCGCGAGTGGAGCACACACGAGGTTCTCGTTGAGGAGTTCCAGCACGCTCTTCCGCTCGAGTCTTTCCTACGTAACGGCGGAGGCCCTTTCGACGACGATCTTGCCGAGGTTGGTCTGGATGCATTTTTGCATATGCTTCTCTTGGACAACTTCGTACACTCGGACCTTCACCCTGGAAACATCATGGTCAAGTTCGGCAAGCCTTCTACTCGACTGCTCCTCAAGAATGTACTTTCTGTGATGTTCGGAAATGAGAGCCCGACAGACGACACATACTCTACACTCGACTCGGACCGGATTGTCAACGAGCTCCGCGCCGTGGATAGGGACCCAGTGGCTTGGCGCGAGAAACTGAACCAGCTATCTGCTGAAGGCTACATGCCTGAAGTAGTCTTCATCGACGCCGGCCTCGTCACGGAGCTCAACGAGACCAACCGGGCGAACTTCCTCGATCTCTTCCGAGCGATTGCCGAGTTTGACGGATACCGGGCGGGGCACCTCATGGTCGAGCGTTCCCGTTCGCCAGAACTTGCGCTCGAACCGGAGACTTTTGCGCTGAAGATCCAACACATGGTGCTCAACGTCAAGCGCAAGACATTCTCTTTGGGGCAGATTAAGATCTCCGACGTCCTAGCAGGAGTGTTGCAAGCTATTCGCGAGCATCATGTCAAGATGGAGGGCGATTTTATCAACACCGTTATATCTATCTTACTCCTTGAGGGCATCGGGAGGCAACTCGACCCCAACCTTGACCTCTTCGCCAGTTCCTTGCCTATTCTGCGGCAGCTTGGTCGGCAAATGTCCACGCAAGACTCCTTCTCTCAGATGAAGACTCAGGATCTTGCGTCCATGTTCAAGGTCGGTGGATCCATGATCTATGTGGCTCTGATCTCACGTAACTGTGTCAGGTCTGGGTATATCTGGAGGCTCGAGGGCTTGCAAACGCCGCATTTGTCAACTTCGATGAGATGATTCGCTATGATAGGTATGTGTATCGACTTTCCAAAACGTTCACGATCTGACCAAGATGTAGATTGAGTCCCAATGTATAATGTCGCCTCCTAATCATCCGGTCACTGCGAATACACGTTCCTTTCGGGTACACTTGTCCCTTTTTGGGTCTCCTTGTTCAGCGACCGTGACGGGTAGCGTCAACACCGTTCGGTGTAACGACACAATCCGCATACTGTGCTAGTCTCTCCCTCCTTTCCACCTGCACTGACTCGGGAAGCGAAGACACAAATACCCTCTCGTCGATTTCGATCCGATAAAGCTTTCGCGTTCCTGTTGCCATTCGGCAGTCCAATCCGTGGCAGATCTTCTCGAACACGGTTGAATCGGATACTTGCCATACTTCCGAGTACAGTAGCCTGAGGACCGACAAATGAGGGCATAACTTCGAGTTATCAATACTCCGGTCAATAGCTGCGGCGAACACCCTGGCCAAGGAGGGCGACTTCAGTAAGGCGAAATAACGCAATCTTGTCATCCGGCTAAGGGTTGTAGCCAGCTGATCTGAAGTAGGAAGGTCGGCGTTGAGAAATACCTTTTGAGGCTGGATATCCAACACGAGATCCTCAAGCTGCTCAAAATTGAGCGCGATCGAGCTCCAATCCAGAACTAACGCGAGAGATAGACTGATGTGACTGAGGTGAACAGTAAATGCACCGAACGACAGTGCTTCAGCGTGCATGCCTGCTTGATCATCGAGGCTTAGCTCGTAGTTGTAGTAGTGGAAGTTTTTCCTCAAGACCGCACGCGAGAACAGTCCACGTGAAGTGAGAGCCATGTACTGCCGTACAGCCTTTAGGTACGCCGTCGTTTCCACCTCGCCGACACGAATTCTCCATTCGACACCCGGCCCATTCAGACACGGGCACATTGTCGTCTTCACCTCAGGCGGGAACTTTGTGCGGGGTACGAAGGCCGCAATTACTTGCCATAAATCTGTAAAACGGAAGTATTGGAGATTCGGAAGTTCTACGGGAGATAGACTAGCTGCAGGGATGCTCTTGTCATTCATGACACATTCGAGTGTCAGCCTGATCAGCTCCGGCATACATCGCAGTATTTGCGCTATCTCTTCGATCGAAGAAACGTGACCACAACTATAGTGGGGTCTAGCAGAAAAGTCCAAGACCAACACAGCGAGCGTCTTCAAGCACGGGTGGCTGACGGGAGGAAGGCACGAATAGCATACCAACCGACTCGGCATCAAGAAGAGAGGTAGAGCACTCAAAGGTATACACCATATCCCCTCATCGTATGTGTGTTCCGTTGGGCCAATTTGAAGAGTTGCGAGCGACAGAGAGTCCGGTAGGCGTGATAGCACGTTAGTGATAGCTGACGAGCCAGCCGACAACGCCAACTCGTGCACGCGAGCGGTGTCCCTTATGATTTCTTCGATTATTGAGGGCACTGGATCGTCTTCTATCTTTGGCCAATCGCCACGAATCATGTAGCCATTGTATTCGTCATCGTGTTCGACGTTGTGTAGGTGAGGGGGCCATCGTGTAGAAAGTGGCATATCCGCAGCTCTTCCGATCATCGTTCGGCACAGATTCGAGTTATCCAAGAGCGGAATAGACCAGAGTGACGGAGTGCGGAGTGCATATGCCCGCCAGCGGCTGCAGACATGCGTGATGGCAAGAGCGAGAGCGCGATTTTCGATCAAGCGCTCCTCCTCTGGGCTCGATGCGGTCACGAGTTGATCTGCAAACGCAGCAGGACCACACAGAGAAAATATGCAAAGCATGATGTCCTCAGATAGACCGAAAACGGGAGGATCGGTTGGAGACATCGGGATGGTGGTCGGGTTCAAGGAGTGCTCGGGTCACGTGCAGTCACTTTTTCCTTTTATTGATGCGCGTGAATACGGCAGGGTGGACGGTTTCCCATAGGGTCTGATCGGATGTTTCTAGAATATTGCGGAGCTTTGTAGTCTGATGGCACCGCTCAACAGGTTTTGGTGTGGGCTAATATTACTACACTCTTGGTACTTCGCTTTGTCCAAGAAGTCGCGACATCCGCTACTCGAACCATCCACTGTCTACTATATGCGAGCGCTTCACGCGCAGCCACTACGCGTGTGACGATGATGTATGGAATGCATGCAAAGAACAATGACAGGTACAGCGAGGAGAATATTATTCGTCGTAGATCTAGTCCCGGATCCGTCCCGTGGACGCAGTGTACAGCCGCGGCGCAATGTTCATGCTCTGCAGCTCCTGGAACAGCAGCTTGGCCGCGTACGGGATGTAGAGCTGCGAGCAGCGCGTCTTGTTCTTGCACGAGCGGCACTGTAGAGAACGTCATGAGCGATAGACGTGTGAAAAGGCGAGGGGCTACGCACCTCGAAGCTCTGCTTCTTCAGATTGGCGATCGCAGTCAGGCCGCAGCTGCAGCAAAGAGTTAGTTGCGCCCAAGCAAGGAAGGACAGCACGTACATGTCGCAGACGTGCAGCCGGTAGGCGTCGCTGGCCTCGAACAGGCGCTCTTTCAAGAAGCCGGCGACGCCGTGCGAGATCATGCAGTCGCGCTCCATCTCTCCGAAGCGGAGGCCGCCGTCGCGCGAGCGGCCCTCGACGGGCTGGCGGGTGAGGATCTGGACGGGCCCCCGCGCACGTGAGTGGATCTTGTCGTCGACCATGTGCTTGAGGCGCTGGTAGTACGTCGGGCCGAGGTAGATCTGCGCCTGCAGCTTGCGGCCGGTGTGGCCGTGGTACATGACCTCGAGCCCGCGCGACTGGAAGCCCTTGGAGCGCAGCACCTGCGACACGCTTTCGACCGTCAGGTCCGTGAACGGCGTCGCGTCGCCCTCCTGGCCGAGCAGCGTCGCGACCTTGGAGAGCAGACACTCGACCAAATGGCCGATCGTCATGCGCGACGGGATCGCGTGCGGGTTGATGATGATGTCGGGCACGATGCCGTCGGCCGTGTACGGCATGTCCTCCTGGCGGTACGTGATGCCGACGGTGCCCTTCTGGCCGTGCCGGGACGCGAACTTGTCGCCAATCTGCGGGATGCGCGTGGAGCGGATGCGGATCTTGACGAACTTCTGGCCGTCCGAGTTCGTGGTGATGAGGACCTGGTCGACGATCCCCTTCTCCGTGCTCTTCAGCGGCGTGCTGACGTCGCGGCGGGTGTGCAGGCGCGTGCGCTGCCCGAGCTCCTCGCTGTCGGGCGGGATCGGCGCGGTCTTGCCGATGATGATGTCCTCGCCGGAGACCTGGGTGCCGGGCGCGATGAGCCCGTCGTCCTCGATCTTGTCGTACGTGCCGTGCTTCATGCGGAGCGTGGTGTCGCGCGTCGGCTTCTCGAACTCCTCGAGCTGCGTGATCCCGCTCTTCTTCTCGAGGTCCATGTAGCTGCGGTAGTACATGCTCCGGAACAGGCCGCGGTCGATGCTGCTCTGGTTCATGATTACCGAGTCCTCCTGGTTGTAGCCGGAGTAGCACATGATCGCGACGATCGCGTTCTGCCCCGCGGGCAGCTCCCGGAACTTGAGGTGCTGCATCGCCTGCGTCGTCGCGAGCGGCTTCTGTGGGTAGTACAGGATGTTCGCCATCGTGTCCATCCGGGACAGATAGTTCGTGAGGTGGATGCCCATCGCCTGCTTGCCCATCGCGCTCTGGTACGTGTTCCGCGGGCTCTGGTTGTGGTCCGGGAACGGGATGATGCTCGCGCAGATGCCCAGGATCATGCTCGGGTGGATCTCGCAGTGCGTCCACCGGTGCGCGCGGAACGGCGCCTTGATCCGCTTCGCGGGGTCGAAGTCCCCGTCGTCGCGCGTGTCCGGGTAGCCGAGCATCTTGTTCCGCGTCGCCTCGAGGTCCTCGGGCGTCATCGCGATCATCACCGTCTCTTCTTCTTCAGCGTCCAGGTACTCGACGACCCCGCCCCGGATGAGGTCGCCCCAGCCGTACGGCGCGCCGCCGTCGTCGCGCTTCTGCGTGACCCAGCGCACGTGGCGCTTGCTGATCGCGAGCGTCTGGTCGTCGCGCACGATGTAGAGCGGGCGGAGCACGCGCCCCGCGTCCGTGTACACGCGTAGCTCGCGCTCGCGGATGTCGCGCACGATCGACGTCTCCGGGTGCACGTCCTCCTTCCGGCGCAGGTCGCGGAGGATGCCGACGAGCTGCGCCGGGTCGCGGTGCACGCCCATCCAGATCCCGTTCACGAACACCTTCGTGTACGGGACGGGCGAGTGCGCGTTGTCCTCGAGGCGCTCGAGGCCCCACTCCTCGAGGAAGTCGATCACGGGCGAGCTGAACGTGCCGACAGAAATAGAACTCATCAGCGACAGGTTCTTCACGAGCCCGCACGCCTGGCCCTCGGGCGTCTCCGCGGGGCACACCATGCCCCAGTGCGTGTTGTGCAGCTGCCGCGGCTTGGCGATCTTGCCCTCGCGGCCGAGCGGCGTGTTGCAGCGCCGCAGGTGCGAGAGCGTCGACGCGTACGTGTACCGGTTCAGGACCTGCGAGACCCCCGCCTTGCTCGCCATCGACTTTTTCTGGTCGCCCCAGTTCCCCGTCGCGAGCGAGTACTTGAGCCCGTTCGTGATTGTGTTGTGCCGGATCGCGTGCGCGAGGTTGAACTCTTTGTTGCTCTCCACGCACTGTGAAGCCTGGGGTTAATGCTGCTTCGCATCAACTTAGCCCATGCGTCACAGACCTTCTGCAGGTGCCGGTACAGGTCCCGCGTGAGTTTGCGGAACAGCATCCGGAACAGGTTCGCGAGCAGCGGGCCCGCGAGGTCGAGCCGCTTCTTCCCAAAGTGGTCGCGGTCGTCGAGCTCGCGGCGCTCGAGCGCGGCGAGCAGCAGCCGGTGCACCATGTACCCGAAGAAGTACGCCTTCTTCGACTCGGAGCCCTCGGCCATCGAGATGTGCGGGAGCATCTCCTTCTGCAGGATCTCCTGCGCGTACCGCAGCCGCCGCTCGCGCGAGAGCCCGGTCGCGACGCCACGGTTGCCGATAAAGTCGAGCGCGACCTGGGATGCGGGTGAGATTTTGCTAATGCCAGGGATGAGGGAGCTGGGTTACCTCACGGTCCTGGATGACGAAGCCGTCGTCGATACATGGTTTGAGCATCTCGAGCATCTGCGCGTCCTGCATGTCGTAGCAGATGTGCTCGAGGATGTCACGGTCCGAGATGACACCGAGCCCTCGGAAGACGACCCAAATAGGAATGTCAACCTTGATGTACGGAATCGTTGCCTTGATGACGTTTCCAATCTGCCCGCATATCAGCCACCCGGCCTCACTACACCTGCAGCACCCACCGAGCGGTCCTGGTTCTTGTTGTACAGCTTGACCTGGAACTGGCTGATCGTCTTCCCGCCCTTCTCGACCGCGCTCCGGATCTCGGCGAGGAAAGAGATGGGGGACGGCTGCGCCTTTGCGAAGACGTAGACCTGGTTGGTCGCCATGCGCTCCTGCGCGATGAGCACCTTCTCCGAGCCGTTGATGACAAAGTAGCCACCCGAGTCGTGCGGGCACTCGTGCAGGTCGTACAGGTCCTCGTCGCCGAGCTTGCTGAGCAGGCAGTACTCGGACCGGAGCATGATCGGCATCTGTGAGGCAATCGTGTCAGACAGCGTTGTATGACACGAGTGGCTCACAGACCTTGCCGATGAGCGGCTTGTTCGGACCTGTGAGGACCTCCTCCGACTGCAGGTCCCACTGCGTCTCGCCCGGCACGTTCGGGTCCTCGCGGCCGGCGTACGTCCGCTTCGTCATCTCGATGTACAACCCGGCCGAGTACGTGAGGTTGCGGAGGCGTGCCTCCTGCGGGAAGATGGGAATGACGGAGCCGTCGGGCTCGGTCATGCTCGGGCGGGCGAGGTAGATCTGGCCGAACGCGAGCTCGTACCGGCGGGAGCTGTCGGCGGACGCGCCGGTGTGCTGCTCGGCCTGGTCGAGGACGAGCTCGGCGCTCTC